>JAXQQM020070122.1:0-251045 GCA_034641835.2 Pinus albicaulis
GTTAGAGCCACATTTCAAAGGGCTATGGACTATGCATTTCATGATATTAGAAACATTGTAAAAGCTTACCTGGATGATCTTCCTGCTCATTCCAAGAAACGAGCTTAACACCTTACTCATCTTAGACAAATCTTCGCTAGGTGTAGGTTCTACAACATTTGTCTGAATTCGCATAAATGCGTATTTTTTGTCAAGTCTAGACGACTTCTTGTATTCATTTTCTCCAAGCATGGGATTAGGGATGATACAGATAAGGTAAGGGAAATTATTGAATTACTTGCACCACAATCCATCTTACAACTCCAACATTTGCAAGGGAAGGAAAACTTCTTACGTCGCTTCATCGTAAAACTATGCCGAGATGACGAAAGGATTTGTGCACTTACTCAAGAAAGGGGAACTATATCTATGGGATGATCAAGCTCAACTGTTGTTTGACACCCTAAAATGGGCACTCGTTTCTGCCCCACTTCTTAGTGCCCCCAACTATTCACGCATATTTCTCCTCTACCTGGCAGCCTCACCATCCTCCCTGGGAATGGTTTTGGTTCAAGTACATGATGACGATAGTGAGCATGTGATCTATTATTTGTCGAAAGGTCTTGTTGGACATGAATTACGATATTCACATGTGGAGAAGATATCTTTAGCGGTTTTCTTCACTGTCACCCGCCTACGACATTACATATTGCTGCGACAAACTACTGTCATTCCTTTGGAGAATCCAAGGAGACACATATTGTATCGCCAGATCCTTGGAGGAAAATATTCCAAATGGATTGTAATCCTCCTACAATTTGACTTGGTTTTCATTGCTACCAAAGCTAAGAAATCTATAGTCTTCACTAAATTACTGTCGGATCTTCCCATAGTTGACCCATGATCCAGTTCCTGATGAATCAGTCTATCTGGTCAACTCTACTGATCCTTGGTACGGGGAAATTATTTTCTACCACCAAACTCAACGGTTCCACCAAACTCTAATGTCAGACAACCGTCATCGCATTCGTCACCAAGAGAAACATTATCTCGTGCTGAACAATACTCTACATCTTTGTTTTTTTGATATAGTTCTTTGACGTTGTCTCACCCTTACTAAGGTGTAACACTTTTTAAATGATTTCTATGCCAGGGTGTGTGGTGGTCATCTTTCAGGCATAGCTACTGCCCATAAAATCTTGCTTGTAGGATACTACTGGCCCACTTTGTTTAAATATTGCGTTACTGTGGTCCAAAAGTGTCACCCGTGTCAATTTTTTACTAAGAAAATGCATGCCCATCCTACCCCTTTGAATTCGGTCATTCCCACTAGTCCTTTCGCTAAATGGGGAATATATTTTGTAACATGAAATATCACTTCCATTGATGGACACAACTACATTGTAGTTGCGGTTGACTATTTCACGAAATGGGCTGAAGGCATTCCCCATTAGAGAACTTTTGAGGTCTAAAATGGGCCTCGTAATAAAAATGTACAACCAAAATTAAAATTTATAAGAACCAATAGGATTCAAGATGATGATGTCAACCATGGGGTATGATTCACTATTTTTGGGGTAAAAAATTAATAAAATAATAAAACTACTTTTTTAACTTGTATTTTCAACTTTTATCCTTAATATTTTACTCAAATTTCGAGCGGGATTATTTGTTAGATGACAAATTTAATTCTTCATGCAAGGAGTACCCATGTTGCATACATGAAAAACTTGATTACAATCATTTTTTTTCATGTATTTCTCATTCTTCATGTAGCAGAGTCCATTGAAAGTATGCAACATGGGCAATCTTTGGACGAGGAATCAAAATTTTCATCCAACGAGTGTTCCCGCTCGAAATTTGAGTAAACACATAGGGAGATAAGTTGAAAAATAGGTTTTTTTTTTTTCCCTGTAAAATTTGATGATGTAATCTAATCTTGTTTGATTATTTCCACTATTATTTTATAATTTCCTTAGGAGGCCCATTTTTTACCTCAAAATTCCCCTAATGAATTTCCGGGCTGATGGAGAAACCGTTGCTATTTTCATGTTCAATTGGGTTATTTGTCGTTTCGGTGTACCCCGCTCAATTATCATAGATCATGGTTCTCATTTTCAGAACCAAATGATGACAAAGTTAACTTCCCTGCTAGGTTTTCGACAATATCATTATTCATCCTACTATTCACAAGCTAACGATAAAGTCGAAGCCGTAAATGGAGTCCTCAAGACCATGATTCGTTGGTTAGTCGGCAATCATAAAACCACATGGCATAGAAAATTATACTCTGAATTATGGGAATACTAAATGTCAGTGAAGACTGATATAGGCTTCATGCAATTCCAGTTAGCATATAGTCTGGAAGAAGTTCTTCCAATCGAGTGTGAGATTCCATCACTTAAATTGGATGCTGAACTCCTACCCAAAACTGCTGCTGAAGAAGAGCGTTTACTCTCACTCAATCAGTTGGATGAAACTTGTCAAGATTCCACACTAGCCCTTGAAGCCCAAAAGCGACGAGTTAAAGCTCAATATGGAAAATCTTTCAAGCCTCGTTCTTTCCAAGAGGGTGATATTGTTCTACTCTACGATAAAAAATACGACCTCTTGGGGGTAGGAACACTTCAACCATTATGGCTCGGTCCATAGCTCTTCACTAAGGTCCTTTCTAAAGGGGCCTATGAAATTTATGACTGTAATGAAATCCCACTCGCTGAGCCTCACAATAGGCTCTATCTAAAAAAGTATTGTGCCTAGTATTTTACTGGGCATTTGCTTTGTAATTTTATGTCTATAAATTTTGTCTTTTTTTGGTGTGTCTAGAATATTTTGGGTTTTTGAGTATTTTTCTCATACAAAATCTCTTATTTTTACAGATAGGTCTTCGTCATCCTTACCGTACATTGGTTATGTGGATGGTTCTAGTCGTCACACACAACACATTGCATCAGCTGCTTGGGTCCTCTATACACCTGAGTCGAAACTACTTGGTTCCAGGGGAATATTCCTTGGCAATACCACTAACAATATTGTTGAGTATATGTTGGTTATTCAAATCCTCACTGAAGCTACGTCTCGCAACATCTCCAATATATTGGTCCAGTTATATGCCCAGCTAATCGTTATGCATTTGAACAATCGTTATTGCTTTCGACATCCCGCCTTACTATGTTATTACTTAAGGGTACGACTTCTAGAATGTCAATTTGAATTCATTCCTTTTGAACACATTCCTAGAGAATCTAATGCAGTAGCTGATTCGTTAGAAAACTATGTATTGGATTGGCATATGTCACATTTAATATAAAAATATTCACGCATCAGTCTACATTTTTTCATCGTAAAAAATTTCATAAAAATTAAAAAATACAACATCAAAATCGCTAATATATATATATATATATATATATATATATATATATATATATATATATATATGTATGTATATGTGTGTGTGTGTGTGTTTGTGTTGTTTCCAATCAGTTACATCATAAAAATCTTCAAAACTTGGGTGTTTTATACAAAAATGGCTCTTCTAAGCCTCGCTATGATATCTACACATCTATGCCTACTTCTGCCAAGCCTGCTGCTCATGATAGCAGATAAATGCCCTAGATATCCTCCTCAGAGGCACCAAAAATCTCTCCCCGGCAACCCCGTTGTGTGTCAATGTTGCATGAACCGGTATTCGACTCCTCATTGGAAGAGGCAACACACCCATGTTCAAACCTTGAGGTTCCCAGCAACCCTTGCACCGTGTGTCATCTCCTTTCGGCGGTTGTCGTGTACCGATGCTACTCCAAGATAAGGTAGTTGCATTCTCGTTTTCTATATGAGCAGACCCTAGCGAGTCGTGCATGCCACATAGTCTTTCCACCCTGGCGCTTCATGTCAAAACCCTTTTTCACCCATTAAACAAAAAAAATTGCATAAAAATTCAAAATACACAAAAATACTTATGCAGTTGATTTCTCATCTTAGCTATTGGCCCCCACTAAGTGCTAGGTGGCAATCTCAACTTTGGATCTCCTATAAGGTTCATCCCAGAATAGGGATATTCCTCAATCATTAGGATCTGGTGATTAAGCCACTCAAAGACTTCATCGTCAAAGAAGTGTCAGAGTCAACCCTCTCCAATTCGAGGCAACAGAGTGGACCATCAACCCTGTCTAGGCTCCTTCGGTTTAGCAACGTCCATGATCATTCTAGGCCTCATAATGGGCACTCTATCTAGCATAAATGAGACAAATCATTGCCCTATTAGAACCCACCCCCAAACACTCCTTGCCCGATGTATAAGAGCCAAACACACCTCGATCTATCTCTCTCTTTGGTTGTGAAGGCTAAAGCTATCAATTGTAGTTAGGAAGTACTACTTGGGAATCTACATATCCTATTGGGTGGAAATAATACAAAGGAATAATCTCCATGGGAGCTAGCTCTAGGGAGCTCTTAATCGCAAGTTCCATACCGTATTTTATTTCTTACATTTTTTTTTTTCTAAATTAGTTTAAATCTATTAAAGAGGAAGAGTATTTTACATCGCGGCCGAAGCCTTAACTTTGCCCAAAAATGTGGCATGTTCAGCAAAAGAAATTGAAAATTGACTGCCCATTAGGGGAAACCAGTCCAGTCCATACATTGTTCTAATGTGCTGCCCACACAAGGGTATCAGCTTTGGATTCCACTGTTCTTTGCATATATTATAGAATGTTAGACAAAAACTACTTGATAACATTGCTAAAAATTCAAGTTCAATCCCATAGAGTTGGGACTCGTAAAACAAAAACCAAACACATTTTGAATGATTAAACATCATGATGAGGAGGTGGTTCTTCAATAATGAGGTACCTGTAGGCCTCCATGTTGTCATCCGCCCTTGGCTTGTCCGCATTAGAGGTAGCACTCTGCTTGGAGCACTTACGCCCGCGGAGAACCTTCTCCTCATCACTTGGAGATTTTTCTTTTTCCTTATCCACCTGTCGCTTCTTCTCATCTGCATCCTGAGCCGTCACTGTGGTTGTCCCTCCCAGATGCACGCTAGTGTCAACTAACTATGGTTCCTCCTTGAACACAACCGAGATGGAAGAAATGATACGGGGGCGATTCAGGGATAAATTGATGAAGAATTGAGTTGTTTGGGGCGTATTTGAAGTGAGAGTAACAAGGGTGGTAGGTGCAGGAGAATCCATTTTGAGACTGGCAGCATGGTATCTCCCCCTACCACTTCTTGTATTCGGGTACCTGCCTATAAAGTAGTCAGAGGAGGGAGATGAGGAATCAGAGTTGGAAGATGTGGGGGTGCACTGAGGATGACTTCTGGTGCTGCCCCTACGGCATCTCATGCGGTGATGTAGTCTCGGCATGGTGACTGGCTCAGAGGTTGGCAAATGAGGAGTCGGGGAAGCAGAGCGAGGAGTGAATGGAGTGAAAAGGAGGTCCAAGGTGACATTGTTCAAATTGCAGAGGCCAATTCGAGATAAGTGAAGCCCATCTCCCAGCTCAATGCAGCAAGAAATATGGCATCGTATTCCCATTGCAGTGCGAGAGTAGGGTCTCACAGCGGAAGGGGAGCAGAAGCTCTACAGCGGAGGAGGAGCGACTGAATTTCCTCTGCCATCATCCATCTTAAAACCTATGGTAGATTTGCCTCGATGCTCACCTAGCTTGATTAGCCCATTAATGTGATCAGAGTGCTGGTGCAAAGAAATCCATACGGAGGTGTGACTGAGAATGATGGCTGGTTCTCGACCTTCGTTCTGCTTAAATGCAGCCTTGATGACTGCACCGCGGTGGAGACGTTCGCGCATGGCTATGGCTTGGGTGGCCAAGTGTCCCCACCACTTGCCAATCCCAAGTCCCATCAACTTATTCCTCGAGCTAGACACCCGCATTCGGGAATTTTATTTCTTACATTACCACCGTACATCGATTTATATTTCTCAATCATTATTCCATACCCAAACTCTCTTTGGGACTGGGTCTTGCAAGCTGTCAACTCTTCTCAAATACAACGGACAACACATTCACACCTATTGAATATCTGTGGTTGTAAGAAATCCAGTGCTAGTAGAAATTGGGCCTTGGTGGCCACATGTTGACTCTTGGCTCTTGCCAAGCGTACAATCATCCAAAACAATGACCTCATTGGTCTGAAGGCTATCCATGCTATAGGTATCCCGTTGCTCACTGGCGCGGTGTTGTTGATAGTGAGCTTGGATCAACCCCATGGTGGTTTGGGGATCAAATATAGATCCTATCAAATTGGGCCTTGGCCCTCTGCATGATAGGCCGGCCAGAAAATATACATCCTCCTTTTCTATCGAGAGCTCGTGACCCCCGATGCAAAATACATGATGTTGTTCATCCCACCGTTGGATATTCCAGCTCAGATTGTCCTCCTCCCCTTTCATCATCTCAAGTCTAGCATATTTTAGGAACCTGCACTTTCGGATTACTAATAAACATGCGAGATCAGTAACCATTTCTCGTTCCTCTCTCTCATGCTCTCATTCGCACCAGATACTCATGGTAACATCTTGGTACCTACAAAATTCAAGTTTTTCATGGATCAGATATTGGATAAATCATGGAAAAATGAGGGAAACGAAATTTTTAATTTTTTTTGTCCAGTTAACACGGGCCCCTATGTCAAGCAGAGCATGCTAATGCATTGTCCCTTATTGGGCAGTGCGTTTAACGTAGACCTACCTCTGGGCGACCGCGTTGCCTGCCCAAAAATCATTTTTTGACCAGTAAAAATCTTGAAAAGTCTAATGAAATGCAAGATGAAGGCTAAGCTCCTACCTAGAACAAACATAATCGAAAACGATTGCCCAGATAGTCCATAATTAGCAACGGAAGTTTCACCCTTTTTCAAACTCCAGAGCTCTTTCACCAAACACAAACATTGAAATGAAGGTCTCCATCCTTCTTATAGAGATTCTGGAGGTATGACTCACTCAACTAGTTATTGAAATTGGTAAATTTCCGCTATTTTTTTTATGCAACTTTTATTTTATTGATGTTACTGATGCTATGATGAATTGTCAGTATTTCTATGCAGATTTGACCACGCTTGACCCAGATCGAGCGTTCTTTTTAGGGACATTTTCTAGCTCATAAAACTGAGAAAACCCTAAGTTTCCTTCTTTGGGCTCGTTAAACTACCAAAATGAAGGCTATGAACCATTCTTTTACATCTTTTTATAGCTCTTTAAAAACCAAAAAAGACACCGATTTTTTCTTCGTTGGACCTGTTAAAATTTCACGAAGAGGATGGAGTTTTTCTTCGTCTGACTCATTAAAACTTCATGAAGAATATTGAGTTTACATCGTCTCCTCATACTCATAACAAAAATGAGGCAGACATCCATTGAACATAGGTTTATCACTTTATTCGGACTTAATGGACTAACTTATGGAAAGGGAGCTAATACACCTTTGTCACACTCGGTCATCAACCATGACAAAGGTACCCCCTTGGAGTTGTCTTTTACGATGTTTTTCAGATTCCCTAAACATGAAAATATCACCAAATGTACCCTTCTGGACTCGTTAAACCTGATCATATGGGGAAAAATTTGGAAAAGGTAGAGACTCGCTCTTTATAATTTAAAAGACGATTTGGTTGCAACACCTTGAACATGGAACTCATAAAACTCTCTCACATTTAGCTTCTCGTCGAACCCTACCATTCTATGAGTTTAGCCTTCATATCTCAATGTTCCTGCATTGTTGAATCCTAACACACTTTGGTGTTCATGAGTCTAAGATACCTGGTACATTGTTTGTTGTGCCTTCTATTTTTCAAGAGATCACGCTATCTACTGCTTCCTATATCAACCAAGCCATCATATGCCAAAAATTATTTTTCTGTTGCCAGTTTGCACCATTTCTCTTGACTATCTTTAAAACAAAATCATCTTTATCTCGTTTCGAGTCAACTGATGTAGGACACCTTATTGCCTGATTTTTGATAGATCTCTGCTTATCAACTTCAAAATATTATCTAGGATGATGATCCAGAGACATATCAGTACCCTGGGACTTGCAGAACTCAGTGGCTGGTTACCTTGTGTTTGATTGGGGGTTTTAATCATTGGCTCCCAGTCGAATAATTCTACAAGTGTTTGGTATCAACACGTTTTATTCACACTCACTAGATTGTACTATGCATCTTGGAGACCATCATCCTTATCGGTGGCCATCCTCACATATATTAACAATTTTCATCATTGACTGGTAATCAGACAATTTCTCACATGTTCGACTACAACTCCTTTATTCACATGTGAAGGAATATGTAGTTTAAAGAAGCGGCGAACAAGGCCTTGGGTTGAGGCTTACATCATTCAAATTTGTTTCCTCTATCAGGTTGCATATATTGTTTTATGATATAGCTTATTAGAGTGATCCTGTCATGACACAAGATTCCACATTATGCTTATTGGTGGACATATTAGTCATATCTCTTCCTGGAGAAATCATTTTGATACAACTACTGAGCATGGGAATGCCCGACTCAGGACAAATATTAATATTTTTGACATATGTTTTTTATTTCAAGTTTTCCTCAGTCCTCCAACTCCTCTCGCTCTACTACACCTTTATAAATTATTTTGGCCATCACACTTCAGGGGGAATCTATTACACTGCAAATGACCTCCTCATCAGGTCAGAGGAGAAGGAAACATGGAAGGAAGAATTTGACCTAGACAAATACCTCTTTAGCCAAGGTAACACACCCTAGAGACTGCTAGGCTAAGTTATAACACTTCCCCGCCTCTTATAGGGAACGCTAGAGCCTAGGTTAACACACTATATTTCCTAAAGGGCAGCGTTACTCGTGTTTCATGAAGGAAAAGGGACAAATTCTGCAGTAACTGACTATCATTTTCGGCTTTTTTCTCAAAGAGTTAGTCCAAAAAGTAGGAAACCTTCAGTGCAGGCCTATGATTGGACATTTTTAAACCTAAATAAGCATGAAAATAGGGAAAAAGCTAGAAAATCATGGAAACATCATGGATTTTTCCCTAATCGAACTAGTGGATAAGAATGGCAAGGTTGATCCTCAAAAATTATTATAAATTGGAGGCTAGGGCTCATTGTCAAAGGTTGAAAGGTTGATTGTGTGAGGAGTGAAATTTTTTTCTTAGTGTGAGGTTTCATGGCTGACTTGGTTCATTGAGAACTATTTTCCTAAGTATTGTCACACTTGGATATTGAGGAGAGAAATCTTGGAGTCATAGGACTGAGGGAAGCTTGACCAAACTGATGGTTGTAGTATTCATTCTTTGATATAATAGAACTGCCTCTATTTTTTCCACTTGGTGTCTTTTTATTACATCTATTTACTTATTTATTAAATATACATCTTATAAGTGGCTTAGATTTATATGATTTATTGTTTGATTATATACTTGTTTTGATTGTTTATTGTGATAAAAATATGAATATTACACTAGTTCATTGTTTTCTTGTAGGATTCGGACTTGGAGCTGGTGAGGAGGAATTCTGCCACACTGCTTTGTGCTCTCCACTATATCAACATTATACATCGAGGTCATCTTTCTCTACTTCAATTTGTCAATCAAGTACTAGTATGAACATGCATGTATTATCTCTTTCAATGTTGTAGCTAATTTGACTGTCTGCCTTGGATGTTGAGAAGGCCCAAGAGGGATCTTACTCCAGCTACCACCTGTGCATTTTACCCCTAAGCAGGGACCCCTTTTCCCCCTAGTGTCCCATTTATAACATATTTGATAGCCTGGTTAGGTTTGGATCCTTTAATTCTTAACTAGAGTTACAATATTGACTCTTATATAGTCTTCTTCATCATAACCATGTGGCTAGCCCCTTTTCCTCGAGTAATGGGGGTTGACATGGCATCCTCTCTAGTCAGGTGCTCAAAATTATGCTAAAAAATGAAATTTATCAGATTGGTGTGGAACCTGAACGAACACATGGATATCATCGTTTTGAATCTGGCGCAACTCGTTTCGCGAAAAACCAACACCGTATTCTCCCATAAACGCGTGCTGTATACTTTGGAAAACATGAAAAATTTTAAAAAAATGCAGGACAAGCCAGTCAGCAGTCCATGCAACTGACTGGGCATGCCCATGTCGAATATTGACTAGTCAAAGGGTTTTCCTACGACGAATGAAATTGTGCCAAGTGATACTTCTTGGTTAGTTTGAAATGGCAAATTATTAGTGGTTGTTTGGGTGGCCAATCATAGGCTTCCACTTGGCCTAGCCAGGGACCACCACGTGGCAGAATGAGGGCGACCAAAATTGGGTCAAGGTCTGAGCAGAGCGAGCGAGGGTCGAACCTGTGACCTCCAAGACTCTAGCATAAAGCATTACTACCACGTCATTGTAGTGTTTCTTATTAAACTATGGGTTTCATATAGTTTTAATTTTATATGAATTGCGCATTGGGGGTGGGGGCCGAGGTCTATCCCCATCCCTGGTCACCATGCCGGGGGCAAGACCATGGGCGGGAGGCTAGCCCCGCGCCCCCCCAACTAACCGTAACCGCAACATTAAATCCATCAACACCCATATGTCCTCTCGTAACCGTTTATGCCGATGGTTAGTTAACCACCAGAGCTTCAAACCGATAGTCCCTAAACTGGTGACATTTGTCCAACCCAAGCCACTGAGTAGGAAATCTTCAAACCATGTGGGTTTTAAATAATGTGCGGAAATTTTTGGGGCAGGAGTTAAGCTACCGGCCCCCGGACATATGGCCACAATTTTTAGAAACAAGGAGTTAATGGAAAAATTAAGGTGCCCACAATTTACATAGGGATTTGATGGAATTGGCGCATAGTTAGCGGAATTCCAAGCGGATTTATAGGTTCGGTGCCAGCTTTGCTAGAAAATGTGGAGGGAATAGTGAAAATGTTAGGTGAAGTCATAACTTGAGGATTTTTTATCCAAAATGAGATAAAAAAGAGGCGACATAGGAATTTTTGGATGTTTTGGATCTAATGAAAGCCTCTATTTTCTTATTAGAGCACATCTATCAAGTATTTTTGTAGGTTAGTATGGGTCAATCAAATATTGAGAATAGTTTTGGAGGCCATATAAACATTGAGAAGACTTTGTAGGGGTAATCTCATTTCCAGAAGATCATTGTAGCAGATGTGACTAAAAAGGTTCAACTCAGAGGTTCAATTTATTTTTTATGAATTTATGTGTATACACGTCAATGTGGAATTGAAGAAAGCATGAGCTTATTGTTGAAAAGTGTAACTAGGATCAGTCTTCATATTGACTATGTAATTATGTATTTATGTAAAGAATAAGACAAAGATAATAAAATGTATTTTTTGTTGTACTTGCTTCATTGGTTTCATGAGAAAGATTTTTATTATAGGTCAATAGACTTATTCTTGATGTCCATTTGTCTTATGGTTACAAGTGTAATTAATGTCACGTATATGAAGAGTCTAGTCATCAATATATGCTCCAAGACCTTGTCATGAATCCTTGAAGAAACGGCTAAAGACAACCTTCATCCTCACCTCATTAACACTGGATTAGATGCTCTCCAAGTCGGCTCCTCGGGTACAAGGATACAGGTTGTCTTATTAACTATATATACCCCTACATGTGCTGTACACAAGTCATCAAAATTTCATGGATTCCTCCGAGGTTTTCTACAGATTCACAGGATTCCTCCGAGGGTTTTCAGTTAGTAGTTGCTTCGTAGATTTTCTTAAATAGACGGATACATATTTAGTTGATGCGGATTTCAAAGAAGATTAAAGTGTGGGTTTAGGATAGATTTCAGTGCAGATAGATCTGAGATCCTAAAACTTGATAAAATTTGAATAAAGTGTGAGTTAAAAGGGCAGTGAGAAAGTTTAAAGCGAGAATTTGTTTCAAGGATTGTTTTGCGGCAGTGAATGTGGATCTGGATGAAGAATATTTTAACAGTAGTATGGTCAATCTAGTAATGTATACACCTACTTTCTAAGTGAGATAAGAAGTGCAGATGATTCAGTGAGACAAGAAGCATCAAAGTGAAAAGACTGAAGTCTGATATAATAATATAAGGGTAGAAGGAAGGTAAATATGTGATTTACCTTCCTATCTTTAGTACACAAAAGGAAAGCAAGATATCTCAAGTGAAACAAGAAGAAGTATAACCGAAGACTAAATCAAGGAAGATATAATTAGAGACCGAGGTCTCTAGTGGTGGTGCAGGTCAATACAAGTTGGTGCAAAAGGCAAGGATCAATGTTGTGAGCATAAAAAGAGAATTGACAAGGTCTTGGAGGCATTCCTAGGTCAAGGGTATGAGTCTTGGTCATAGTACTTGTCATTTGAAGATCTATAAGAATAATTCCTTACGCGTTTTCCTCTCCAAGAGGGAGAGGTTTTGCCCTGGATCTAGGAGACTAATTTTTGTGTGTTGTGTATTTTGATAATTGAATTGATGAAAGAATAAATAAGCTAAACAAGAGAAGACATAAGTAACTCAAGTAAGCTCACAAGTAATTATCGAGAAGAGAATTTTAATTAATCACCAGCCCTCTAAATTATCAACATGGAATCAGAGCTAAGGTGCTGAACACAAGGGCTACTTGAAAAAGAAGTCACTCCAGGAAGCGAAGATCAATGTTTTGGTTGAAAAGGAAGACTATCAAGATATTTCAAGAAAGATATTATAGCTCATTCAAAGGATCAACTCATTGAAGAAAATAATATTTTCCATCAAATATTTACATTCAAGAATTGTTGGAAGAGGACATCATCTTTTTAAGATGTCCTTTATCATCAAGAATCCAAGAACACCTACTCTGGAGATTTAAATATTAGAATAAGCTCCTGACTTCATATTCATCATCATCAAGGAAGCTACAAGACACTCTACTCATGTAAGTATCTATGACCTTACTTAAATCTGTCAAGATGACTTATTGTAAAGAGAGAAGAAAGCTGGTTGGGTGATCAAACTTGAGTGCTTGCAAGAAGAGGACATATTTGAATCTAATTGAATATGAATTTATGGACTAAATCGAAGGATCTAGAATTCAACCCTCAAAAGAAGATGCTCCAAATCATGCCAAGTACATGAAGGGAGGAATCAGAGCCCAAAGGATTCTCATTGAATCCATTAAGGACTCACTCATTCATATGTATCAAAACTAAAGTATACTAAAGAAATATATGAGAAACTGGTAGAGATATTGTTTTTGAGTAATGCAGGAGAAGAAATATCTCTAAGACAAGAACTATACAAAATGAAATTTTCAAGAGAAGAAGGAATCACTTCATACTTTATGAGGATTTCTAAAATAAGAGACCAACGACAGGGATTGGGAGAAGTAATGTGTAATACTGAGATGACTATAGTGGTGTTGAATGCTCTACCAGAAGAATGGGGAAACTTCACTTCAAGTTTATACGGGAAGAAAGAAGCCACACCATTCCATGATTTATGGTCTTTATGTAAAATAGAGGAAACAAGATTCAAAGCCAAAGCTGATACATGATCAAGTGAAGGGAATCAAGCCTTTGCAGCCATATCCTGGAAGAAAGGAAGATTCAGAAAATTTGGTCCTCATAATAAAGGAATAAATATGGACAAAGTACGATGCTTTGGATGTAATGAACTTGGGAATTATAAAAGAGATTGTCCTAAATATGAAAAGGACAAGAGAAAAAGGGAAGAATCCCATGTCTCAAATATGAGGGAAGAGCTTGATGCAAATAAATATAAGAAAGAATAAGCGAAAGATCTCTATTATGATTGAGATCATCTTCCTCTTTAAGTGATTTATGTTGGTTGTAAAATAGTATGATAAGAATAAATGTATATTGATAGCATCATGATAGAAGCATGGTAGGAGCTCTTGGTAAAACAGGTCCAAGAAAACCTCACTGATAAAAATACTGATGGAAGGCAGTCATCGAGATCAAGGTTCATCATGGAAATAGGTGTTGACAGTTTCTAATGGAATTATCTATGAATTCACTAGTTAGAAAGAAAGCAGAAAGGTTTCATCAAATAATTCAATGCTACAAAATTCTAGGATTAGGATGTGATGACATATTGAGGAAGCAGGTCAATGGAATGAAGTTCCTCATTCTAATAAAATTGCTAGGATGACTCAAGGGAAAAAGGTATGAGGTATATATATTTATATGCTGACACTAGATGCTATGTAGTCATGTCATATGGTTGCAGGCAATGAGTTTATAAGTATGATCTCTCATGGTGCACAGATAGATGAAATCAACATAATATATCCTCATATGGAATATGAGATGGTTGTATATGAACAAGGAACTGTAATTTGGAAGTTCGTAGGAATAAATATGTGCAGAAAGGAAGAGATCATGAAGTGCAACCATGTTAAGAGGCAATTATCATCCAGAAGCCAAGAATATGTGACTGGTATATCTCTTGGAGGATATGTAGACTTGATAGAAGTCTGGTAAAGAAGAAGACCCTTGACAAGACATATCACGAGGAGATGTGTGAATCTGAATAAAGGATGTCGATGCCTACATGAAGATGTCATGGTGAAATATTATCAGAGGAGATGTGTCAATCTGATTAAAGGATGTTGATGCCTACATGAAGATGTCATGGTGAAATATCATCACTGAGGTAACTTTTGATTTAAAATTTCATATGTATATTCTTATTTGGATGAATTTATGCAGGGCTGCCAATCATGTGAAAGGATGTAATATCCTTGGAGATGGTTCAAAAGAAAGCACCATGGCATAAAAGGTGGAATAGATAATGAATACAGATAAATAACTTTCTGATAGATGACATGACTCATGGATGGAAGTGATGGATGATCTGTGCCCTATGTATCCAAAGGTTGAAGATTCCTCAATATCGAAATCCATGACATTGAGGGGAGGAATTCTTCATGAGTAGATGGGCATCTCACCATTGCTGCTACAGGTCCATGATTAAAAGGGAGCCTGGTGATAAGTTTCTTACTTGGAAGAAACTTGGTAATTCCTAAGAATGAGCTTAGGTACATTCCTTATACAAGAATGAGTACATTTCCTTGTGGAATAATTCCTCCCTGGCTGAGAGGGAGAGATAGACACATATTTTTGGTCTTCACTTGAGAAGAAATAATGGAGGATTGGGTAATCATATGGAATCCGATACTCTTTGAGAATGAGATAGGGCATTCAAGATAAGAGTAGTCATGGACCGATATTATTTTAGGGCTAGCAACCCAAGAGAAGAATAGTCGAATAAGGTCATACTTTATGAACACCTGGGTGGAGTATGTAACTTGGAGAGACAATGACTATGGTGTCTATAAGTCATGTGTCTCACCAACATTGTAGCCCATTGTGTCGTTGAGAGATGGTTTTATTAGTCAAGGCCTTGCACTGGGACAATGCTGGTTGATACGATTCTATACAAATGCAATTACCAATCCAACTATTCTTATGAGATTCTTCAGTTTAAATGTGACCCTGTACCTATATGAATACCTCCCTAGTTAAGAGGGAGTGTTGAAAAGTGTAACTAGGATCAGTCTTCATATTGAC
Organism: Pinus albicaulis; assembly: GCA_034641835.2. Classification (NCBI taxonomy): domain Eukaryota; kingdom Viridiplantae; phylum Streptophyta; class Pinopsida; order Pinales; family Pinaceae; genus Pinus; species Pinus albicaulis. Next base: position 15,537 of record JAXQQM020070122.1, read on the forward strand.
TATGTAATTATGTATTTATGTAAAGAAGAAGACAAAGACAATAAAATGTATTTTTTTTTGTACTTGCTTCATGGGTTTCATAAGAAATATTTTTATTATAGGTCAATAGACTTCTTCTTGATGTCTATTAGGGTTGTCTTCTAGTTACAAGTGTAACTAAGTGTCATGTATATGAAGAGTCTAGTCATCAATATATGGTCCAAGACCTTGTCATGAATCCTTGAAGAAATGGATAAATCCAACCTTTATCCTCACCTCATTAATGTTGGATTATATGCTCTCCAGGTCGTCCTTCAAACAACAAGTATATTCAGCTTACAAGCAGTGATACAGGCCAGCTTATTAACTGGCAGGAGAAACTATATACCCCTACATGTGTTGCGCAAAAGTCACAAAAAATTTGCAGATTCCTTGAGGTTTTCACAGAGTTTAAGGTGTGGATTGATCTGAAATATATTACGGAAACATCTATAGTTGATGCAGATTTCAGAGAAGATTAAAGTGCGGGTTAAGGACAGAGTTTAGTGCGGATAGATCTGAGATCCTACAGCTTGATAAAATCTAAATAATGTGTGAGTTCAAAGGGCAGTGAGAAAGTTTAAAGTGTGGATCTATTTCAAGGATTGTTTTGAGGCAGTGAATGCAAATCTAGATGAAGAATCTGCTGACAGTAGTATGGTCAATCTAGTAATATATACACTTGTTGTCTAAGTGAGATAAGACGTGCAGATGATTCAGTGAGACAAGAAGCATCAAAGTTAAAAGACTGAAGTCGTATATAATAATATAAGGGTAGAAGGAAGGTAAATCTGTGATTTACCTTCCTATATTCAATACACAAAAGGAAATCAAGATATCTCAAGTGAAACAAGAAGAATCATAACAAAATACTAAATCAAGGAAGATATAATTTGAGACCGAGTTTTGTAGTGGTGGTGCAGGTTAGTGCAAGTTGGTGCAGAAGAGAAGGATCAACGTTGTGAGCATACAAAGAAGAATTGACAAGGTCCTGGAGGCATTCCTAGGTCAAGGGTCTGAGTCTTGGTCTTGTTACTTGTCATTTAAAGATATATAAGAATAATTACTTACAGGTTTTCCTCTCCAAGAGGGAGAGGTTTTGCCCTGGCTTTAGGATCCTAATTTTTGTGTCAGTGTATTTTGACAATTGACTTGATGAAAGACAAAATAAGCTAAATAAGAGAAGACATAAGTAACTCAAGTAAGCTCAAAAGTAATTATCAAGAAGAGAATTTGAATTAATCACCAGCCCTCTAAATTCTCAACACTTATTTTAGCTCAATTCAGTAGGGGTTTTGACATCCTTCTAGAAGGTGTTTGGGCTACTGTAGTTGTGAGAGTTATAAGAAATGAACATTACCTAGGAGAGGTTATAGCCACATACTTATTGCAACACTTGTTTATGTACACCATTAAAACTGAATATATTTGGTGGTCTAGTCATGTTGACAAACCCTAGAGATGTAACCCAGAGGTGAACTTGGGAACAAATCATTTGTCTTTTCTCTTTTGTGCAAAAGTTGATTCAAGAGACAATTTTTTTTTCATGCTTTCAAAGTGTTGACAAGATCCTTAGTTTTGTTTTACTTGTTTGTGGAAAGAGAAGAATAATTCACTAATTTTACCATACATATCATGTTGATATCAGAGCAGGTTTAACCAAGTTGCAAGATGAGTAGCAAAAGAAGTATTCAAGAGATTGAAGTGAAAAATTTGGCTCTTCAAATGGAAAAAATGGAATTAAAAAGAATGTTGGATATGACTGAGGAGAATAAACACATGCATTTTCTTTTGCAACAAGTGCTCAATGAGAAAGTTGCAGAAAATGTTGCTCCTTCACCAACAAAATATACCTTCAAGATGAATCCAGAATGTCCATGTGGTTTTAAAGATTATTTTGGACCATATGTAAGAGAGGATGCATGTGAGTGTTGAAATAATCTTGAAGACACACATCCTATGACAATAAAAAAAAGTGGATGGATAGATACTTCTTCAAGCTGGCCATCATCATCATCAAGAGTAGAAAGGTTGCATGAAAATTTCAAAGAGCTAATCAGTATATCAAGTCCTACTCCTTCTATTCATTTACATGATAAATATTTTGCAGCATTTGAGCAACATACCAAGGGTGTAGGTATGAGGTTTCTCTTCAAGATGGGATACAAAGGTGCAGGTCTTAGCAAGAATGGTCGAGGCATTACCAATCCAATTGTGGTTAAGGAAAGGCCAAAATACCAAGGATTTGGATACAACCAAAAGGATTTTGGAGAGTGCTCTAAAAGTCTAGAAGGAAATCAAACATCTGAGCATAAGATGTCTCCACCTTGCAACAACCATCAGAGTTTCAAATCCAAAGAAAGGTATCACATTCCAAAGCATGGAAATTTTGATTACCTATGGAACCAATATCCTTGTAATTTTTTTAATGTTGCTAACCATTGTGTCACTGTGTGTGAGAAACTCTTTGTCATGGTGAAGATAATGAATCAAATTCTAGGCATAAAACATGGCGATGTTCTTTTGCAGGAAGAGAATCCAAACTCCTAGGAGAGGAGATATTTAGGTACACTTTTTGTACAATTATCTTTTAAATTGTTTGTAATACTTGTTGACTTTATATTTAGGGTACTTTGTTAAAGTGAAAATTAGTGTCACTATGTTCAACAAGTTGTTTTGATTCGATGTATATATTGGCTTTTGATAAGTCCACATGTTTAGGACTTTTTAGTGAAAGTACAATTTTTCGTTCATCATTGTCTATAAGTTGTGTCTTATGATTCACCAATACAAGTATCAAGATGAAACGTGTGTGAAATCAAATATTTCTTTTTTAAGATTATATAAGATGAATATTCTTGTAGGAAAGGACGATGTTTTTAGTGAAAATTTTTGCAGCAATATACAAGTTCAGTTTGAGGACACTAAAGCATATTATTTTAATTTTGAATTCCAAGATGGAATCGAGATCGGTCTTCAACAAAATTTACTTCAAAGATGAAGTATTTGATTTAGTTTCCTTTGATTAGCGACCAAGGAAGGAAAATTTGTATACCTTCAGTTTAGTGGGTTTTCTGAAAATTCTGGGAAGTTGGAGTAAGATGGTATCTACAATAGAAAGACAAGGTCTTCAAAATCAAGGAAAAAGATCAGTTTTCAAGAAAGGCTCAAATTGTTGAATTCAGGAAAAATTTAGTGGATTAAGACTGGAAGGGTGAGAGAGATGTACCCTAATCTACATGTTTATTACTGAAATATATTTTTGGGTCCAAAAGCTTCTAGTGGGGAGGTGTGATCAGGTGCTCAAAAATTAATTTTTTCGGAATGGTGTGGAACTGAAACGATTACGTAGATCTTGTCGTTTTGAATTCGACGTAACTCGTTTCATGGAAAACCGACACTGTATGCTACCAAAAACTCGTTCTATCCACTTTGGAAAATAAAAAAATAAAATAAAAATGCAGGACAACCCAGTCAGTAGTCCTTACAGCTGACTGGGCATGCCCATATGGCAGTTTGACCGGTCAAAGGGTTTTCCTTCAGTGAATGAAATTGTGCCAAGTGGCACTGCTTGGTTGATTTGAAATGGCAAATTCTTATTGGTTGTTTGGGTGGCCAATCGCAGGCTTCCAAGTGGCCCAGCTAGGGGCCACCATGTGGTAGCCTGAGGGCCACCAAAATTGGGTCAAGGTCTGAGAAGAGCATGCGGGGGTCGAACTCGTGACCTCCAAGCCTCCATCACAAAGTATTACCACAACACCATTTTATTGTTTCTTATTAAACTATGGGTTTCATATAGTTTTAATTTCATATGAATTTCACATTGGGGATGGGGGCTGGGGTCTAGCTCCAACCCTGGTCTCCATGCTGGGGGCAGGAGGCTATCCCCGTGCCCCCCCCAACTATCCATAACCACAACATTAAATATGTTGACGCCCATGTGTCCTCTCGTAAGCATTTATGATTAGTTAACCATGAGAGCTTCAAACCAGCAGGCCCTAAACTAGTGAAATGTATCCACCCCAAGCCCAAGAGTAGGTGCTATTCAAACCGCGTGGAAATTTTGGGGGCGAGAGTTAAGGTCCCGGCCCTCAGACATATGGCCATAACATGGGCAGACATATGGCTACAATTTTTGGAAACAAGGCATTAATGGAAAAATTAAGGCGCCCACAAATTGCGTTGGGATATGACGGAATTGGTGCCCAGTTAGTGGAATTCTGGGCAGATTTGTAGGTTTGGTGTCAAATTTGGTGGAAAATGTTGAGCGAATAGTGAAGAAGCTAGGGGAAGTCATAACTGGAGGATTTTTTATCCAAATTGAGCTCAAAAGAGGAGGTATAGGCATTTTTGGATGTTCTAGATCTAATGGAAGCCTCTACTTTCTCATTAGACAACATCTATTAGGTGTTTTTGCAGGTTGAAGACAACAAATGTATGAATCAATCAGATATTGAGAGTAGTTTTGGAGGCCATCTGAACATTGAGAAGACTTTGTAGAGGTAATCTCATTTGCAGAGTATCATTTTAGCAGTTGTGAACAAAAAGGTTAAGCTCCAAAGTTAAATTTTTTGTATTAATTTATGTGTATACACTTCAATGTGGAATTGAAGAAAGCATGTGCTTATTTGAGCTCAATTCAGTAGGGGTTTTGACATCTTTTTAGAAGGTTTTTGAGCTATTGTAGTTGTGAGAGTTGTATGAAAAGAAACTTTCAGAGGAGAGGTGATAGCCACATACTTATTGCAACACTTTTTTATGTACTCCATTAAAACTAAATACATTGGGTGGTCTAGTCATGTTGACAAACACTGAGATGTAACCTAGGAGGGGTGAACTTCGTGAACAAATCCTTTGTATTTTCTCTTTTGTTCAAAAGTTTATTCAAGACACATTTTTTTTCATCCTTTCAAAGTGTTTACAAGATCCTTAGTTTTGTTTTACTTGTTTGTGGAAAGAGAAGAAGAATTCACTAACTTTCCCATTCAGATCACTCTTGAATTATGGTTGTCAAAACAAGAATGTCCAATTCTAAGCGACATTAATTTTTCATACAGACTCCAATTAAGGCGATTATTAGGTTGTTGGAAATTATATATGTGTAGAATAGAAAGAGAGAGTTTTATCTAATCAAGCAAAGCTTCAACCCCCAAAAAATGATTTTGAATGCCTCAAAATAATCCTGGAATGTTCTAGACCCTAATCTTTCAAACTGGGTCCCACTAGTGAAAATGGTCTTGTGCATTGATTTCTCCAATTTTTCCACTTTAAAAGCATCAATATGGATGACAAACAATATATGATTGAATAAATATCACTCAAAACCGTAGTATCACGAAAAATAATGACCTTTTATTTAACGGTGGTCTCCACCATCATGCTTATGTTCCCCTCTATTAGTCATAGATACCTAAAGGGCAAGTGTTATATCACCCTTGGAACTTCATGAGTAAGTTCTTGAAGGGAACAACTAACTTGGTACCCTTGATATTGCGAATCAAGAAAGTAATTGAACTCAAGTTCATGGATCAAAACACTAATGTTATATAGGAAAAAAAAAGAGGGAAATAAACGTATATACTTAAAATGAACATTAGGACTCAATTAAATACCTCAATTTATTACTCTCACACTTAGGAAAATGTAGAAGTAAAATAACTCCATTTAATATCCTAACCATTCTAAAACATGGAAAGGAAAATGTTCTAAATTAGAAATAGTAAAAACAAAATGTTGAGTCACATACTAACTATAAAAGGGAAGGGGTGCATGAAATTAAAAAGAACCACTTTAAAAATTAAGGAAAATAAGATTCATGAGAAAACTCCCATGTGGATAAAGCATAAACTAAAGGAAAATACCTTCTAGCGGAGGTTATAATGGAGGTTTTTAGTGGTTTAAAATTGGAAAAAAATGTCCAAAAATATCCGCTAAAACATTTTTTTGTGATAGTGGATGTTTTAGTGGAGGTTTTAACACAACTCAAAAAATCTGGGTGGGCAGAGGTTTTAGCAGATGTTTGTTTTGTGGTGTGCTTCATGAATTAAGTATCATCATCATGCTACATATATAAAAGCATCGAGCGACATACATAACTAAAAGCACGGGGGCATTGAATGCAAAGAACATCGATGCGTAATATATACTGTACCAGTGCTATTATATAAAATATTCATGGGGCGTTCTTGTAAGGAACAAAACGGTGGCATGCTTAAAATAATTGTTGTATTGATGCACTTTTTTAAACTTGCAGCGCCAATGCATATCGATTGTGCAAATGTCCCGGTGTGTTTTTTATATAAAAGTGTTAGTGTTGTTTGTTTTCATAATGCACTGGGCTAGAAATAATATTTTGTAGCACCGGGTTATTAGTTCTATGAAATCACTTGTGCATTCAAAATTACAATGCAGGGGAGCATTAATCTCAAACAATACTGGTGCTTGAAGAAATAAAAGCCCCGATGATGTCATTTTTCGAAAAGGAAAAAGTCATGCAAAAATATGTCGTCACAGTGATTTTATATAAAATAACGTATTTATGCATTTTTATGTTATAGACACACTGGTTTTTTAAATGATATTTTCTCTTTTTTTGAAACATTGACCTGTGACAGTGCAATTATTTTAAAATTTTTAATCCATTATTTATCGAAAAATCGACATATGCCTTATAACAGTATTCATATAAATTAAAATTTGATTAGTACATTTGTATATAATGTTTGGTTTAATTTGTTATATTATCAAATTTCACATCTCTTCATTATAATATTTAATCATCCAGAAATTTAATCAGTAGTGTAACATTTCACAGTGACATTGGATAACATAATAGAATAAATTAAAATGTATTTTATTATATATCAATAAGAGGCTCTTTGTCATAAAAAATGGGGTTGCTATTGGTAACCCATTGTCTTTCAATTGTGACACTATCTCCATTACATTAAACAAAATGTCTGATTTTCACAGACAATTATTTCAAAAAATGCAACAAGTTGCACTGATATCCAATAGATCATCATTCTTCGTTGGAACTCTTGTGAGTGCTCGAGCTACTTCCATGACTTGGGTTATTTTGAGGAATGTTTTTTTTATTGCATTGATTGTTTTTGTCTTCTTGATCTTGTTCCATATACAAACACAAAAATAAAGAGTAATGACTATATTGACATTGGTGAGATTAATGAAATTTGAAATAAATAATATACATAAATGTAAATCAAATAACAATGTACCATAGCAAGAAGTGATTTATAAACTTTGCACATGGTTTCAAAACCAAGTCTCATGCCTTATTGCAACAAGCCTTCTATTAGTGTAGTTCCATACTTTGTTTCCTGCATCTTTTAAACCCCATTATAAATCATAGATTTAATATAAAGGATTTTTTTTGTTCTATTAATTATAAACCCATAGAAGTAAAACAACATATATACTTACAAATTCCACAATTAATTTTTGATATGCCAACATATACTCACAACTCTTATTTAACCCAATTTCGATTAATTCTTCTGGTGGCTCTTCTTTATATGTTAGCACCTAATTGAAGACATTCAATGATGGTTGTAAAACAACTTAAAATATAAAAAAATGAAACCTTGAGTTGTTATAAGGAAATATTAAAATCACTCACAAACTTTTAAATCAACCTTTTTCCTCCTTGTCATCTTGTTTTATGTGCTAAATGAGTTGCATTTTGTTCTCTTTTCTACAATAAAATATTTGAAAATTAATATTTAATGCTAAATTAAATATTGTTTCGACAAATTAAGCATGTTTTTGTTGAGATAGCTCCTCCTGTGATGAAATTGTGTCCATTTCTTTGACCATCTCCTTAAACAATTGTTTCGACATCCCTACTGGCATGTTTCACATATCAACGCATTGATCATTTGGGATTTTCATAATCTTCCTAAAGAAAGTAATAAAATATTTTTATGATATATGAAAACTAAATATAACAAAATTTATATTAATAAATGAATGGTTTGTATTAATATATACATATAATTCTACAAAATTATTTTATATAATTAGGAATATTACCTTTTAAATGATTTGTTGTTGTTGTTGTTGTATGTTTTTGTTATTGCAAGTATGACATATCTGATTGAGCATGCTATGGAAATGCTTCATATAGTTTAGATATACTTTTTTTATTAGAATCATTGGATTGATTTTTGTATTTTAAGTGGATAGTACATCTATACGTTCATTCCACTAGATACCTCATAGTTTTGTAAAAAAAATTCCCCCTTTCGTTATCCTCCAACACCACTCTAGATTAGCTAAGGACCAATTCATTTTCATTTACATGTTCTATAATTTTTCTTTTTTCTTAAAATGACATTGATATTTTCCTTCGTTGTTGCTCCCTGTTGAACACCAAACATATATGAATTAATAAATTGTTTGAAACATTTTATCTAATATTTTTAAATATATTATTAATGAAAAAAAAAATCATATTGAATAGTATTTTTTCAACCACCCAATTCATCATTATGCATCAAGTTTTTGCACTCTTCTGCATTTAGAAATAATAATAAATATTCGTTAAACTTACATATAGTTCAAACATATTTATTCTGTAAAGAATTTACAAAGAACTTACCTTCTTTGTGTTTTTGATGTGATATCATTAAGTCAATCAATATTTTTTTACTTGAGACCTTATGAGACATTTTTTATTAATACAAAAACTGTATCATTCAATATAGAAACATTAATTGTATTTTACAAATAAATAAAATAATTTTCAGCCAAAAAAATCTTTGACAACTAGTGTGTTTATTTGCATCAATGCACTAGTGCGTTTATAACATTAAACACACAGGGAATTTAATTGTTCAACAATGTCATGGAAAATTATTTTTTACAAATTATTTTAAATTATGATTGTGTGATTGGTAAGGATAAATACACCACAATGATTTAACAATGTTATTTGGAAGAGACGGGTTGATGTGTTGTATTACACTAGGAGAAATGATGAGAAGACTAGACATAATCAAAAGTATTATAATATATTTGTGTGTTGTATCACACATGGAGCACCAATGTGTTATATTACATACGGTGCACCGCAGAACATATAGTTGTTTTAAAAAAAAAGCGGAGAGGGTCAACAGGGTGTGGATATAATTCAATAAGTGGTTCACCTACTTTACATGTCAAATGACCTATATATAGTAAGTAGACAAACCCATTAAATATAAAATTTCTAAATTGGGAAACCCTAATTATAAAGTAGTAGAGGAAGTTAAACCCTAAGGTGAAATTTTGCATGAAGAAGCAAGATTTATGTAAGTATTGATTTTTTATTTTTATTTTAATTTTAATTAAATTTAAATAGGAACAAAGATCGTAAAATTTTTTACTAGTAAAATCTATAGTAAATTTATTATTATACAATTTTTATTTTTTTATTTTTTTTCCTGAATTGTGAATAAATCTAACATAAATTATAAAATATTTTAATAGGAAAATTTAAGATTTTTTATACCTAAGGTTTTGAGCGAATCACCATACTTTTCAACCTCTGATCTTTCAGCGAATACAAAATATTTTGCAGCTCCACAATCTTCCCAATATGTCTCTCTTGCAAATGATCTCTCTTTTAATTAAACCCTAACATAAACTATACATTTATTTATTAGTAAAATAAACAATAAAATTTAAAATTTTTATTATGCATGTTTTTTGAATGAATCACCATATCTTTCAACTTTTGATCTTTTGAATAGCTACGTTGCTCAAAATAATTCTACTACCGCACAGTGCTCTTGGTATGTCTCTCTTGCAAATCACTCCCTTGAAATTTTGGGTATAATAATAAAATGGTGCATAACGTTTTACTATTTAAAAGAATTTATAAAATTAGATTTTGAAAAATCAATTACCGCTCGTTTTTTAATTTTAAAAAAGACAAAAAATCACTTTTTTTTTTCATTTCTCCACACATCAACGTGTTCGATAGTCAAGCGCACCGGTGCATATATTAAACAAGTGCATTGACATTTTCGGGGTGCCATATTTTTTCAACACACCGACATGATACAATTTTATTTATTTGTTTATTTATTTTTTTAATTTTTTTTAAATTTTTGAATCCCAAAACGATGCGATTAATTTCTTAACACAACGGTGTGGTTTCTATTTAAAAGTATCAATGCTCTAATTATTAGAAGAGCAACGACTTGGTTGAATTTGTTTTTATTTTTTTAAATATGGAAATAGGTGCGTAGCGATGTATTATTTTTTTTAAATACATCAACGCATTTTGGTAGAAGAGCATTGATATGATACCATTTTTTTTTCGGAATGTTGGAAACCGGCGCGGGTATTATTTGAACGCCCCGATGTTGTTATTTTTTTAAACACATCGGTGTGCTTTGTTTTGATAAGTGCATCGTTTGGTTTTAAAAACTATATGAAATTTTAATTTCACATAAAATGGAATATTAATCTCAAATTATCCTTTAGGATGCATATACATGAATTACAATAGTTCATAGTATACATTTTTCGCTTACAATCGCCTTATTCTTGAAAAGTGGTTTAAAAAATATATTAAAATTCACATTGTGGTTTTATGGTTCTCAAGATTAATTTCAGATATGCACACAAAATTTTATTTATGATTTTTCTCAAATGCAGGGACAAAATCTAAATAATATGATCAAATGGACAATTCTTCAAATTCCAACTCGTTCCATGTTGTTGATCAAAGTCCTTCACGTAGTTGTCTCTTTCTATCTCCAGTAAGTTCAAATTTTATTTATATTTCAATTATGTAATTGATTTTATTTTTTTTAATCTATGCCAATTTGAACAAAAATGTATCCAAATTTGCAGGCCTGATTCAAAATTGAGTTCATATGCAGAAAATTTTCCTCCATTTCAAAAATGTAGGAAGCTCTTATTAGGAGTAGCATGTCGCTAGAAGTTGGTGAATGAAAATGGACAACCTCTTCACCCTACCAATTGGAACGTAATATCTTCCAACTGCAATCCTAGATCAAGGATGGTAATAATTTTTGGTATAATGTAATTTCAATGAACCAATTTCATTAATGTGCTTATTAATATCATTGATAATTATACTAATGATGTTTAATATTTTTTGAAATTAGTATTCTAGTGATGATGAGTGACCCACCTACCATCTTCCAATGCACCCCACTACAATTTCAACTCGAGAGAAGGTTGCATTAAGGGAAAGACTCAGAGAAGAATCATACAAATAATGGTTGAATCAACCACCTATTCAATTCCCACTATGTCCAGATTCACCAATTAGGAATGACTACAACAATAATAGTTCTTTATCACAAGTTGGAAAAGGAGGCAATCCAAAAGAGGTTGGTATGGATGATTACTTATGGGATACGACTGCCATGGAAAAAATGTTGTTAGATGCATTCTAGAATAATGAGCTAGGGGATGATTCTCATATTACTGATACCTTATTTGACATCCTGAAATATGCTTCCACCACCCCTCTCTTTAGAATTGGAGGCAAGTCAAAACCTACTCAGTCTGGGACAACGATGTTGTTGTACAAGGTGAAAGAAACATTTGGCATGTCAAATGCATGTTTCTCATCAATATTGAGGTAATTGATCTACATGATAGATCAAGTTCCTTATATTTTGTCACACAATCAAAATTAAAAATGGTTGATTTTATGAATGTTAAATATTGACATTGTACAATTATATTCAACACCAACTGTAGGAAAATTAAAGATAAGATGTTCTTCTAAGTGATCATGTCTTGGCAGGTAGTTGTGAAGAGGCAAAGCAGTTGTTGAAAATTTTGGGTGTTGAGTACATATCATATCGTGCATGTTTGTATGATTATATCCTATATAGAGGAGATTATGTAGACAAAGAGACGTGTCTGAAATTTGGGCATGATAGATACTGTAATTAAAAAAAACAGGCGAATAACATGGTCCTCCTCATAATATATTGAGGCACATGCCTATAATCCCAAGGATTCAAAGTCTCTTTCATTGCAAAGAATTAGCTATGTTGCAGGTATGGCATGCCTCACATAGAAGTGAGTCAAGAGTTATCTGAATCCTAATAGATTCAATAGCCATGAAGCATATAGAGGATACATGGCCTGAAAAATTCAAGGATGAAGTATGAAGTCTACGACTTAGCATTGACATGGTTTTTGTACCCATATTCCCTAAAAAACACGAAATATTCTATTTTTCATGTAGTAGTGATCAATAACAATATCCCCCCATGGTTTCTTATGAAGAACGAACATCTTATGTTGGGTCTCATGGTCCCTGGTATAAGACAAGTGAAGAATATGAATGTCTACTTACAACCATTGGTAGATGAATTGAAGGAATTATGGGAAGGGATACATGTGTATGATGTATCAATACCCATCACAACAGAGAGAAGTTTTACGTTGTATGGAATGTGTGCTTACACCATACATGATTATCCAAGATTAGGAGTTTGCTCTGGTAATTTACATTCTTATTAATTTGTTTAGTAACAATATTGTTTCACATATTAATTTAATTTTCTACAACTGTTCATATCTTCATGGTCGCTAATGTTTCAGCATGTATACAATAATTTCATAGGTATTGCAACAAACGTGTATCATGGATGTAAATGTTGCGGACCTTCTCTGAAGGCTAGGTGGTCTGACCACCTACGAAATATAGTGTATGACTACTCCAGGGTATTCCTCACAGAAGAACACCCTTATAGAAGAGAAACATCCACTTTCAATGGTAAACTAGAGAGAACACAAAGGCTTTTAATAATGACACCAATTGAATGGATTAGATCATATGAGAGAGAGAAGGAGAAGGAGTTTGCAGAAATTTTTGATTCAAATGGGGAGCCTATGTTCGATGATACAAAATTCTTCGACACCTATGTTGAGAAACTTCCCATTGGGATGAAAAGGAAATATGTCTTTTATGAGCTCCCATATTGGGAGCATCTTAAGATTGTCCACTTAATAGATCCCATGCATATATTTGAAAAATTTTCATCTTCTTTATGGAGGCACATATCATTGAAAGAAAGTGACACATTAGTTGTTAGGAGAGATCTTATTTCTTCAAAAACTAAAAAGAAACATTGGCCAAGACAACAAACTAAAGAGGTTGGTCCCTCTTAGTATTTCAACGAAGGTGATGTCCCATGGATTTTATATAAATATGATCTTTCTTTGCAAAAGGAAGTTATAACGAGTGTGAGGGTGCCTTTTTTATATGGGTCTTCACTATGTTGTTTCTTCACTGTGGAAGACCATTTTTCGGGGTTGAAAGTGCATGACCATTTGAACCTTCTAAGAGTACGTATGTCAAAAACATGATTTTTATTTTTTTATTTTTTTTATTTTTATGTAATGGGATATTTTATAATTAATTTTTGTATAATCAATTATTTACTGTGCAATGTCATTATCCTCTACTCGTGCATGGTTGTGTGAACCATGACTTCCCCTAAGACCTACGATGTACAATATCTAAATTATCTGAATTTGTACGTCGGATAACATCAAAGTAGATTCATATGGATAATATTTATTGGTGGTGTCAAGAGATAGATGAGATTGTTTGTATGTTTGAGAAGGAAGTGTCGACGAGTTTCATGGACTTGCAGGTTCATATTATAATTTATCTAGTAGATGAGGTTGAATTATTTGGGGTACTTTCTTGTCGTTGGATGTTCTTCTTAGAGAGGTACATGAAGAAATTGAAAGGTTTTGTTCAACAAAGGGAAAAACCCGAGGGGTCTATGGCAAAGGGGTGTATATCATATGAGTCTTTCTATTATGCCAGTGAACACATCAAGTATATTGACAACACACCAAATGCAAACATTTGGGATGACGAAAGGGATGAAGACAAAAGAGAAGGGGAGTTTCTTGAAACAAAAGGAAAGAGGCGCATGATAAAGGCTAAGTGTGGGCTCATCATTTGTCAAATTACTACATAGTAACTATTCACATTGAACTTCATATTAATGCATATTTCAATTTCATATGTACCATATATATGTTTGTTTTATTTCATCATTGAATTCAAAAAATTGAAGCCATCAACAAATTCATTCTTTACAATATGGAAGCGACACAATCATGTTTCCCATTGTACAAAGAGAAAAGGAGAAAATTGGACAGTGACAGGAAAGAATTAAAATGGTTGAATGGTATAAGCGTGCCTTATCTTGATCAGTTAAAATAAAATTTTCCAATAACATGCCTTAATAGTTGGGTTGCTGATTAAGTCAGAGAGAAATATGGTTCATGTGGTCGTTACCCATGTGCTGGAGAGGATGCGCTAAATATAGGGATTGGGTGCAACAAATCGGTAATTATATTCTCTTTATATACATTTTTAACTTCATACTACACCTTTGAATTGTATATATATATATATATTTAATTATATATATTCGGGTTATTAGATGCTTGACACTATGATTTTTCACTTTTTTATAGGTTCATTTGCTCCCATCTATGTGGGCATATGGACATGATTTTCACACAGGATGTCGATGATGGATGCATGACATAAGACTGTGGAGTGGAAGTTGGGTTCAACCAATCTAGTCGTGCTAGCCACTACGATCAAGGCCTAATGCAAGGGACATTAATTTACTTTGGAAAGATACAAGAGATAATTCAAGTGGACTTCTCTTCATTCCAATGTGTTATTTTTAGGCAACTGGTGGGACACCTTTGATCAGAATAATCTAAAGGAAGATCACGATAGTGGGCTGATATCTCTCAACTCTAGAAATATGTGGCATGAAGCTAGGGAGCGTTATGTTTTCCTATAACACTAAAACCATTTGTTTTTTTACCCAAATGTGTTGGACAGGGATTCATTTTTCATATTAAGGCACGACCCTAGATAAAAACATAATTTTGAGAACATCGGTGTTATCATGCCAAGCGAGGAATATAACCAAGGTTGTGATGATGGAGATTGATATTTACTTGTGTTATTTCATCATTTATACTATTGTTGTATGTTTTTATTTTCATTATTTCGCTAATTATATTATTTTTTAATTCATCTTGTCGACATTTTATAATATAATTGGTAAGAGTCATAAACATTTTTTTGCAGTGGAAACATTTTTACAGTACTTAAAACTAAGTATTTCCAATTGTGTACATTAACTATGATAATAAGGATTCAAGATCACAAACCTTCTCAAATAGGAAAATGAGAACAAAATAGTGAATTTATAAATAACATTGAAGATTCAGTCTCGATTTAGATACTTATTGGTTTAGTCACGTGTTTTTTCTTTTTGTTTAGTTCAAAATGAATATGAATCATCATGTAGTGATAACTATATGATGAATTTAACAATGAATAACATGTCATTTAAATTCACAAGCCTAAGCCATTTACATCACGTAACCGGTTTGAAGAGCATAAATTGTACGATACATCAATGGCATGAAATACATGCTTGTAATTTTCCACGGTGTTTGGTGTGTGACTGGTAAGACCCATGAAACCCTAATATGATATCTTTTTTCTGTACCATTACCTTCTAATTTCACTCTTATTTTACCATTTGAACCAGCAACATTTAACAAAGTACACTATTTTCACAACTCTATTTCTAAAATCCATCGCACCATGGCAGTTTGTAGCAAGGACCTCTGAGATCCAGATAAGACACATGGAGTGTGTATTGTAGGAAAAAATTGGGTTTTCCCCCTCTCTTTGGCCTCCCATGGTCAAACCATATTGTATGGGTCCACTGTTTTCTCCTGCTCGTGTTGTTGCTCCATATGTTGACCTCTCTACTGTATGATTGACATATAAAATACATCAATCTCATACATAAAATACAAAATTTTTTATTAAATGAAAAGTGTACTTATTAATATGGAAACATAACTTTCAATTAAGAAACAATTCAACGATGCTCCCAAAACATTGTCATAAATCAGATCTGGTGCGTTGTAAAACACAAGCGCACTGGAATCGGTGCACAAATACCTATGACACACCGTTGTTGGTTCACAAATTTATTTTTTCCTAGTAGTGTGTCACACTTATGCATCGGTGTGCACGTATAAAATTTTAGCACCAGTATAGAAAGTTCATGTTATCGAACACACCGAGCTATAAATATATGTTTAAATATTATTTTTGCAGTGCGTTTGATAAATTATCACACCGGTGCGATAGGAACATATCAAGCGCACCAAATTTGTGATGGTGATTAAGAGGCAATTGTTTGACTTTCAAATAGACTTGGAGATACATTTTTGTTTCATATTTAAATTATGTGAAATAAATATCTGTTTTTTATGTATTTATAACTAAATTGTTTAAAGTAGACATATATTTATCATTGTGAACATGATGTAATATTATTCAGGAGAAATGTGAAAAACATAAATTTTAGTGACAATATCGTGATATATATGTGGAAGAAATAATATTTTTTGAGTTTTTCATTAAGAAATAATCAAATATAATATTTATCAAAAGTTTAAATCTAACATATTATCATTTTTGGATTATTTAACTCATATTTATTATTAAAAAGAGTTAAATTTAAACCATACAATAGCAAATAAACAACCAAAATAGCATCAAAATGTTATATCTTTATTACTAGAAAAAAATTCACTTGCGTATTTAAGGGAAAACTTCCAATAGAGAAAATCCCAAACTACAAGTAACTTCACATGAAGCCTTATGTTATATTTCGTTATCTTCTTCTTTAGAAAGAGAAATTTCTAATTTAAATTGGTAAATGTTACTATAAATATTAAATTTAAATTTATTGAAAATCTCAAAACTTTAGTAATAAATTAAATTTTATAAAAATATTTTTTTTTAAAAGTTATATTAAATCTAAATTAATTGCATGGAGAAGCCCTCTACAACTCAATATGGGAGATATTTCAATTTACACCTTAATGTTATATAACAATAGATAGATATATAAAGTAGCCTAAAGTTAAAAAAAAAAAAAAGCTTTTATTATGAGGGAGAAATATAATGAGTAGAAAAATATAATTTACTTTTTAATACAAGGAATATATGTGTTTTTTCACATGACTAGAAATAATATTATTTATATTACATTATATGCAATTTATTCTATGTACCATTTACATGTGATATTTAAAACAAAAATATATTCATAACAAAAAATGATTTTAAATATCCATATTAAATAACATAATTTTATATATACTTTATATAGAGAAAAGTAAAGTAATTTAAATTGAAAATTTTCTTATATTTTCACTTTAGTGAGAAAGATTGATAGAACTCTTATTCCATTGATATTTGCTTTCTAATTCAATGTATGAGATATATTTGTAAATTTTCAATGTTCAATATGGATTTAATATGTAATATTTTAGAAAATAATAATAATAAAAATAATTAAATGTATACATATAGAAAAAAATTATGAGGAGGGGTGTTTGAACACTTTAATGTGGAGAACATGAATTATAAATAAAAAACTTCAATGTCAACTACATATATATTATACCAGCCTAGATCCATCTTAACTCGTGATCTACCAAGTGCCTAGAGGGATCAAATCTCTTTCCGTTCTAAAATATGTTTGCATCTCAAGAGATTCGATTCCTCTCAGCGCTTGTAGATCCATAGTTAAGATGGATATAGGCTGCATGTTATAAACATGTGTGACTAGGTTTTTTAAATTTAACAATAGATTGAATTTTATAAACCAATATTGAATTAGTTAAATTGTATTTTTGAATAATTTATTATTAATAAAATTTTATATTAAAAATTGAATGAGTTACACATTTTCATCTTATTAAGAACTAACTAATTTTTTTTACCTTTAATTATTTTTTCCTTGTAAGTATTGAAATATTTTACTAATTAAGTTAGATTGAATATTAATGAACTATCTAAGCAATAGAAAAATATGTATCATAATTTTACAATCATAGTTTCAACCATACTAAAATTTGCAATTTATAAAAATATCTTTGCATTTTTTTTTAAAGTAAGTAGTTTTGCATACAATTTTATAAATAAAAGTTTGATATAAGTTCACCAATACATAATCTATAATAAGTATTATTTCATAAAAATAAACTTCATGATGATAACCATATACCAATCATAAACATCATCTAATATAGACATTCTAATTCACTATCATCATATAATTATATACATCTCTAACACATATAAACATCATTAGCTAGGACACAAATATAATAATCTAACAAGGCATCATCATCGTGATCACATCTTACAAAACATAAACATTGAAATCTAAAATAATCACCACACACATCCTCAAATTAATATAAATCTCATGTCAAATAATTGTTATCACATACACAATATATCTGCAAGCACATTAAATGAACATATCTAACCTGACTTAACAATATGCACATCTGTTAGATCTAATACTTTTGTGATCCATAATGTAGACGAAATGTCTTTCAAATTAATCACATCATTAGGATTTGGTCGACATTTCGAACCAGCTAATGTGGTCCTGAGGATGAACCACATTAGCTGGTTCGAAATGTTGACCAAATCCTAATGATGTGATTAATCCAAAAGACATTTCATATACAATATGCACATTAACAACAACATATAAATTAAGTACATAAACATGAACAAAAAAAATTCACAAACAAGTCAAATAACTACATCAAGTCAAATAAGTGCAATCAAATATCTGATAAAATAGACATAGTGCTAGCCTAGTCTATAGTAGAACACGATGGATGGTAAACTACTACATGGTCAATGTATGTCGAAATCAGCTGAGGTGGAGTAGGAGGTGGTTGGATGGATGGTCAATTACTGCCTCAACACGGTCTAGCAAACTTTGAGGTGGAGGAGGAGGTGGATTGTCTACTCTGTTAGGAGAAACATAAGTTACATCCTCTAGCTTTGGAATCTCATCATTAGGCGACTGACGAGGAGGTGTATTACCAGAAGGATCATCGACCCTGACAACCATAATATGATGGGGTGGTAATACCAAAATCATAACGATCACCACTCTCATCATCATGATAACGATCATCTCCCTGATCATCATCATCACCACCCTCATCTGATGTATCTTCCGCTGCATGATTTCGGCCCACATCCCTCATCGCGCTAGTGCCCTACTAGCTCTTATGATATGCTGCATAAGCGACATAATCTCACACATGAAGTCCTTGTAGATATCCACGAACATAGATCCACAATGATATGTTGAGGCCTCGCAAGGTGGACTCCCTACTAAACTAAAACTTTGGTGTTTCTTTTGCAGTAGTCCATATGAAATTGTAGACCTTCCCTATAGCCCGGATGCCCACACCCCTATGAGGATGTGCCTCACCCTTTTGGACCTTGCCCATCTCCTCATCTCCTCCATTCGGCGGTGGGGGAGGAGGCATGTCCCCACAAAATGAACCGATACCTAAAAAATATATAGTATAGAAAAATAATTAGACAATTTCATTAAACAAGTTAAAGAACATGCTAGAATAAATTTTATTATGATTAATTAAAACAAGAAAATGAAACTAGATTAATTTAAAGAAAACACTAATATTACCTTTATCATTTAGAGGCTCATCTACTGTGAAGAGGATGTTAGGACACCTTCTCCAATCAATCTCAACATACATAAATGCTAATGTGACAAATGCATGGTAATCCTCACTGGCCAGTAGCACAATTTCCTTGGGAAAAATCCCGGTCGGATACTTCAGCAAGCCCCTCTTGTGCATCATCTTCCCCCACATGCATTCGGACCTCAGTGATTGGACTAATACGGTGATGGTAAAATTTAGGCCTTGTCTCTCGAAACCTATCAAAAAATAAACAAAAAATATCATAAGCAAAAGGGAAGGTCTCCCTCCCATGTATCAATGCACAACATCTATCTAAAGCCATGCAAAATTGCCTCAAAAAAATGGAAAACCATAAATTGCAACGTGGCACCTGAATAAAAGAATAAACATAATATAAAAGATGGAAAATAATGTTCTTCCCATCACTAATAGAGTGTGCAACGATGGTGACTAATAACGAGAGGCACCTAACCTCCTCTGAAAAAAAGAAGAAATTTGTAGTTGTCCACCACAAACTTGAAAATATGATCGACAGACCGCATGAGGCCCAATATATCTCTGAGTGTAGGAAAGCTGACTCTTAGCTGCAGACCCATGGGGAACAATAGGGGACTGGGAAAAATCTTCCCCTCTCCTAGATAGGACAATGATAAATTATATTTCCTCCTCAATGGGCCTATACCACGCCTTAAGAACAACATAGAAAGCCTACTCCTGGGCACTCCATCAGCGGATCAGATGCACCAAAAAGACATAGTGCGCCTTTAGGGGTGTAGCTCCTAATAGTACTGGAAGAGGCCTACATTCCTCAGGAGCGCTCAGGCCATTGCAGTAATAGGGCGATGGTATAAATCCATCTCCCTCTCTCTAGCTGACCATGTTTAGACCATATTGTATGGGTCTACCTGCTGCTCCTGCTCCCTCTGTTGATGTCTTTGCTACATTATTGACATATAAAATACATCAACCTCATACATAAAATACATAATTTTTATTTATTTAATGAAACATGTATTTATACATATGGGAACATAAATTTTAATTTAAAAAAATACCATTGGTGTGCTCAAAACACAGTCATGCATCGACGTTGGTGTGCTTTCAACTATAACCGCATTGATATTGGTACGCACATAAGTATGATGCACCATTGTTGGTTCACAAATTTAACTTTTGAGAGCAGTGCAACACACTTGTGCATCGGTGCACATGTATAACCTTTTCGCACTGGTACGGAATGTTTAAGTTATCAAACATATTGGGATATAGCAATATTTTAAAATATATTTTTGTGGTCATCTCTATCCCCCATGAAAGAGTTGAATGCCAGGAAATTCTCAAGTTTGGTTATGAATTAGAGGCATTGAATAATCAATGTCTACTATAACACCTAGCCTTCCAAGCTAATGATGCGGATTCGATTCCCGCTACTCGCTAAGAGATATCTACCTGTTCTATATCTATATCTATATATAGAATAGGTAGATATAAAGTGATTAAGTGGCAAGAAATGAGACTGTGAGGAACATGGAGGGTGATTCCTATCTATTCAGTAATCACCTTAGGTAGCGTCGGGTACTGTAAGGGAGAAGAGAAGTATGAGGGGCTTGGATCTTGGATAGGCCATAATAAGGAAGGATGGTTAGACTTAAATAATTCCCGCTTTTAATTATATATATATATATATATATATATATATATATATATTAATTAAAGGATAAATTCAACTCTGAAAACTCAGGATTGAGCAATCATGCATTTACCTATATTGAATCGGTTCGGTCCAATTTCAAATATCTGTTCCAAAGTGGGTCTCTAGCGATGATCAACTCATGATCAAAAGACATTATGAAAGGATCAAATACAAAGTGATCGTAACCTGAACGATTCATCGACAAAGGCTCCTCCTTATTCTGGGGTCCACTAGTAATGTAGCGCACTTGATTCACATTTACCTTTCATATCTTCCCCTCAAAGAGCGTGTTTGAAAGTGTTGTGTTTTCTCCCTCCTTATGTCGGCCGAGAAACCAAAAAGTCTCCAGGACCAATTGTTGAGAAAAATGAATTATTATTATCATTAATATAATTTAACCAACTGGGTAACCATATGGTATTACTTTCTCTATTAGTACTGGTATGATCTCTGTATTATGGAAATACAGGAATTTCTTACTCGACCATCGGGAGAGGTACGCGCCGAATGTGATGCACTGACATAAAATCTATCTCATATTTCCCGGTGAATTTCATTTACAAAACACAACTCAATAACAATGATGTGTTATGTTCATGCACTAAAATGTGATGCACCATGTAAATTTATAGGGTGCATCGCTATAAGTGATCGAACATATCGAGCGAACCGCACAGTGATTTTTTTCTTTCAAAAAAAGTAGAAAATTTAACCTAATTTTAGTGAAAAATTTAACCTAATTTGCAATTCTAATCCGCTAAAAATTAAATTAGAAATAAAAATAGATATTACGTAGACTTGTGCTCGTCGAGGAGGACTTTTGGGCACGTAATGGAGAAAAACAAATCTTAGCACGATTTGAAATAATTAGAAACTCAGACAGTGAGCATGGTATGTAAGGATGGTGAGAAAGAGAAGCAACGATGTCAGTGAGATTTCATGTGAGAAGTGTGGCACCGGTGCTTCATAGCTCTCCTGCACTTTAGATGGTAAAAATGAAAATTATGGTTGGGAGGGTTCTTTTATTTAACCATCGTCTGGTGCATTTCTCTAACCGCACCAGTGCATGATATATCCAAAAACACCACATTTTTTTAAATTAAAAAATATCACGGTGATTTTCTTGAGACACCTCGAGGAGTTTCTATATAGGTACTACACCGGTGTTGTGTTTTACTATGGCACTGCTCTATTTTTAGAAGTTAAAAACCACCTAGCAGTGTGCTTTAGAAGATGCCCCAAGGTATTTGGATAATTTTACTGCACTAGAGTGTCATTGGAAAATAAAACCGCATTTTTTTGAAATTTAAAACTACAGTGGTCCTCCTTAGGGGTATGCACCGGGACATTTTACTATATGAAGGACATCGATGATATTAAATATTCGAGCACCAGTGTATTGTGTTATTTAGTGCACCTTTTTTACTAAAGGCATTTATATATTTTAGACGTACTTTCCAAAAAAAATCCTATCTCCCACCTTTGCTAGTGACCTCTGCTACAAACATATTTTAAGGCTATTTTTATAGGTTCCTCCATAAAAACCTTCGCTAGAAGGTCTTTTCCTTGTAGTCAAAGAAGAAAAATATCCAGTTAATATTGAAATTGAGGACAAGTAGGGGTGGTTAGGGACATAAATCTAATATATTGTTTTTAGATCTATTTGATGAAACACTTAAGCACCAAAATAGGGGAATCATATTTGGGATCAAGGGACAACTAAAATAAGAAATAAGAAACATGATTGGGGTGAGGGAAATTAGTTTTTTTAAGAAAATAAGAAAACAAAATTCATGAGATCCTTGATAAAAAGCTGACATACAGGTAGGTGAATAACATGAATGTTGGGTGTAGGAATTACACTTAAGCAACTCCTCAACACTTAATTTTTCAACCCAGGGGATTCGTAAACTTAGAGACGAAGCACAGGCAATGCCAGAGATGGTATGAATCTTCCTAATATAAATCCCTACTTTCTTTAAAGGAAAGAATGCATAATCAAATTAAAAAGACAAAAAGGCAACTTGAACCATCAAAATAATCTAAGACTGGAACAAGGAAGAATGAATTTTCAAGAGGGAATTAAAGATAAAAGGGAATCACTCTAGCTAATTAATTTTTAACTACTGAGTGTGTGTTTTTCTTTAGCAGAGACATTTAGCAGTCTCATCAAATGGGCCCTTAAACCTGCTCCTTTAGAGATTTCCTTCTTGCACTAATCTGTCCTGCACTATTGCAGTATGCTTGCACTAGTGTAGGAATATATATTTATGAAGAAGGTATAAATGGTGTCTTTACTAAAGGATTTTTACTTCATGCAAGGGCTTGAACTTTTCTAGGTTCAAAGCACTCAGATCCCGTGGCAAGAAACTAGTTCTTGCACCGGATTAGAGCTTCCTGCACTTAGCATTTAATTCTTAAAATGAGTGCTTAATTATTGCAAGTGATATTATACTGTTAAATCAAATTGCACACATAAAAAGTGAATGTTTCTGATCTTAACAGAGTGTAGGAATAAAGAAACAATCAATATACATTTATCCTGTCATAAGCATTTAATGAAAGAAAGAAAATTGTGGGAAGTAGACGAAGAAGGCTTGCTACATCACACCAACGTGCACTGGTGCAGGTTCATTTCTCCTGCTTGGACCAAGCGGGGAAAACCAATCAAACAGAATTGCAGAAAATGAGATATCACACAAACGTGCACTGGTGCAGGGTTATTTCTCCTGCTTGGACCAGGCGAAGGAAAACCAATCTGAAATCAAGTGCAGGAAAGGCAATTGCAGGAAAAGATTTTTTTTCTACTTCACACAACAGATTCGATTTCACTTAGACAGGAATGCATGTGCTTAAAATTAAATCACACTTGAAAATGTAAACACAAATTATAGGAAAACGAGAAATGGGGTAAACGTGCTGGGTTGGCTGGGCCCTAGCCAACCAATGTGTTTCCCTTTTAAATAAGAACGCTGCTCAGTACCTTAATCAATTCATCAGCTCAAATACATAAACGCAATTTGTGAAACATGAGGCGGAGCTCCCTTTTATTAATTCACTGAGGCAAGTACATACATTAATACATCGTCCAACCCAGATTCGGGCGATAACAAAATACATTAACCTGTTATCGCCTCTCTGGCTGTGTCTTTGTTCTCTTCTCCTATCAAAACTTTTTCCTTAGTCCTATTTACATTCTACACTATATAGATCTTTGGCCAAAGGCCAAAATAGATCATCCAACTTATTACATAACCAAACACAAAATTTAGCTTTTCGGCCTTCAAAATTAGACAATTAGCAAAACTGGCTGTAGCGAATCTCCAGCTTTCGTCCTTCATAGATTCTATCTCGGCTGCCTTTAGGTCGATCTTGTTGTCGTGGCTGAAGCTGCTCAAAACAAGGTAGTGATCAAGGAGGTTCGGATCTGCTGCAAGGATTTGTTGTGCTGGGAACAGTGCAAGATCCGATCTTGCACTAGGATCAACGGTCACGGTAAGTACTCTAACTACCAAATAAACATTGGAGATATCGATATGTTACAAAGAGTGATTAAAAGTAAGAAATCATGTAATAAATGATTAATTAATGCTAAGTTGAATTAAAAGTATGAAAAATAAAGTTTATACAAAATATGTCACCGTGCTTGGACTGGTGCAAGATGAGGGTGCATAAAAGAGGTAAAACAACGGTAAATGGTTATGATTTAGGAAGGGGAAAATGGAAAAAAGAGAGAAAATTAGGGGGCTAACATCCTCCCATCCCTAAGCTATTGTGTGTCCTCACACAACTCTTTACCTTTGAAAAAAGCCTTCAAAACTTTGAGCATTCCAGCTCAATCTTGCTATGAAATACTGACATCAGCCTACAATGTTTCAGACTTCTTCTTTTTGATGTTCTTTAGTTTCTTTGTCACCTTTCTAAGTCGCTTGGAACATTGCGCTGCTCGGTACTTCCAAAATCTAACTTCTCCTTTCTTTTTCTGGATCTCCGTAGTTAATTCTTCTTTACTTTTTTCTTTATCCTCTTGCGCTTTAGCTATAAGCTGTTCTATGTTCTACACTTGAAGCTCTAGTTCAACTATCTGAGCAACAAGAGTTACCAATTCGTCTTCTTCTTATGTCTCGACAGGGGCTGTGTCTTCCTCAGGGACCTCAGTATCCCTCATGGTTACATCAAGAAATTCTTCTTCTTCTGTCTCGATAGGGGCAGTGTATTCTTTAGGGACCTCAGTATCCCTCGGGGTTTTAACAAAAACTTCTTCCTCTTATTCTTCTTCTTCCGGTTCTTGTTCTTGTTCTTCTTGCATTGGTGCAGAAGGGAATTCAACGTCCTGTGGGGACTATGGTTCTTTTCCTGCACTAGATTCTTCATTATTTTTCGGGCCCTTTTAATGAAATCGACCAACAAAGTGTCATATTCGACCTCTACAAATTTTACTACATCCGTGAGGATTGATAGGTTGTTTTCTTTGGGGGTCTGTGCCTGTACTGGTGTCGTAGAAGGAGTCTCTTCAACAGGTGCACTAGCTGTATTATTATTTGGAGATGGGGCCCTTTCTTCTATTGATTTTTCAGGTCATTTCCTTTTTGCACTGGTGCAAGAAGGACTCCCCTTTACATTCTTACTCGGACCCTTGCTTGTGCTGGTAGGGTCCTCTATCTCCTTTCCAACAACTGTATTTTTATGTAGCTATTTTAACATCGCCTCCCAGGTCATGCCTTTAAATTCTAATTGTTTCTGGACCAAAATCTTTATCAGGCCATGGTGATATAACTTCTTGTCGACCTAATCTGCTCGTCTGTCCCGCACACCCTTGGCCATTTTTTTCAAGCTCTTCAGCAAAAATTAGGGGAAATCAATCCTCCACTGGACGTGTCGGCCAGCTTCGAAATGATGTAACATCCTAAAATGGTACACAAAAGTGAGGGAGTACCTTCCCTCACAGGTTACAAATTTCTGTAGGATGAAAAGGAGGTCCTGCCACTGTCCCAGCAGGGCACTGCGCATAATTCCTTTCTTCCAATATACCTTCATATTCTTGTCGATGACGAAACACTGCCATCACTTCATTTCTAGTTTCTGATTTTTAAACCACTGCTCACTAGTATTTTCCAAGCTTATCGCTGCTGCTATAAACTCCTCCATAACCTCAAATTTTAGAGGCCCAATTTTTACTCGACCATTTTTGAAACTTCTGGCAAACTGTAGGGCCACTTCACTATTGTGCCCGTCAAACTTTTTCAAGAATTGAAGAAAGCCTGAGTCTCGCAACAGTGCAAGACTATTACGATACTCAGTAGTCTGTTCTACTATACTGAGAGACGAAGGTTCGCTTAGAACAGGCAACATCGTTGCTTAACGGTTATGAAAAGTCAAGAATTTACATGCACCACCAGGAAAATTGGTTCTTATAGATAGGGATCCAACCATCCACCATCCCTTCCATCTTATCACTCATTCATTCTACTGAAATAGCCATGGATGAACGACATCTTTGAGATCGTGCCGAACTAGTGCTTGTTGCGGCGTTTTAACGGCTAGGTGAGGTAATCATTACGAGTGAAGGACATATCGGATCATGGCGGAAAGGGGAAATTATATCCAAGCAATGGTTAAACATTTCCGCACTCCTTAATAATTCAAAAAAAACTTTAGCATTCATTAAAAAATGATCATGATTCTTAACTTAAAACACCTTGTACTTTAAATAATTTTCTCCTAGTTAATATGATAGCACAAGTACTCATTGACTTAGTGAAAGGACTTCTTATAAAATTTCATGATGAACACTTTCCTATGACATATGCTATCACCGCTTAAACTATGCTATTCTGCTTGTACCATTTTGCTTGCACTTATTATATAGGACAACATGCTTGCACTAGTGCAAGCATAATATCTGAAAAAAGAACAGGGAATTTAAGTAAAATATAGGTTTGACTTCCAACATGACTTCCTCAATTTATACAGGAATTTTTCTTCGCCCTTTCTTGATGCTTCAAGGCATATCCTTTTTCTCTTTCTGCGCGAGATCCTGCAATTCATGAGGGAATAAAGAAGTGGGAAAAGGCAAATTACAGAATGGGGAGGAATTATGTTACAAGGATTCCAAGAATAGTACCAAAATAGGGGATAAACAGAAGTGGGATAGGGAAAAAAAAAATTCAAGGTTAAAGTGGGGTTTTACGAAACAAACAGGGTAAATTTAGAATAATATGGGAAGGTTAATTATTCTAGGATTGAAGAAGAAAACTGAGGGAATATTACGAAAGTGGAATATGAAGAAAGGCAGAAAATTTTCTAGAAGGTATGCTTACACTGGTGCAAGAAAAATAACTGCAACGAGAATTAAGTGTTACTTAAATAAGGATATCCATGCTAATTACCCCAATTGTATAAAGGTTGGTTCTGCTGAACCTACTTTTACTTGGTGGTCGCTAGCATATCTAAAATATCAAGCAACATTCTCTTTTTATTAGAAATTTTTGATATTTCTGCCAGCAAGCTGGTTTTCAGGTTGATCCTTTTGCAATCATGTCAGCAAACTCATTTTCATAATTACAAGAAAATGTTTTTTTTCTTAACTTTTTATTTATTTATTTTTTTTAAGAAGAAGAATTGATATTTTCAAAAAGTTGGTATTACCAGTCACCACTGCTATCCCGAATTTTTGTTGGACTTTCTGTGTAAAATCTTTCCTGGCAAGTGGCTGAAAATACTTCTTTAATCTATGTCCATTTACCAGGAATACTGAATTTTGTCAATCAATAGTTTTAACTTCTACTGCTCCATTATCGAATACTTGGATCGCTTCATAAGGTCCCATCCAACGTGTATGGAATTTTCCTTTAAAAATTTTAAATCTAGAATCATAAAGGAGCACCCAATCACCTGGTTGGAATTTCTTTTTCTGAATAGACTTGTCATGCCACCTTTTGTGTTGTTGCTGAATTAGTATGTTCTGCTGAACAGTACCCCTACAAAATTCATTTAACTCATTTAATTGGAGAAGACGTTGTTGTTGTGCCTCAGAGAGATCTAGTCCTAACTGAACTACAGTTCTGAAAGTTTTGATCTGGAATTCAATTGGTAATAGAACCTGTTTTCCATATACCATCTCATATGGTGTATGTCCCATGCTATTTCTCCAAGTGGTTCTGTCTTCCCACAAAGCTTCTGGTAATCTTTCAGCCTATTCCTTCCGATGCATATTTACTGTCTTTGTAAGAATGGACTCGATCACTTTGTTTGTGGATTCCACCTGGCCATTTTCTTGCAGGTGATACGTCATGGATTTCCTGTGTCGGATCTTGTATTGCTTCATCACACCCTGTACCAGATTAGAAATAAAATGTGGACCATTTTCAGAAACAATTTCTCTAGGCACACCAAATGTAGTGAAGATTTCAATAAAAAGAAAATCAACAAAAACATTTTTTGTAGCAAAGGAAACAGCTTTAGCTTCTACCCATTTTGTAACAAAATATTTACAAACCAAAATATGCTTTTTAGTTAATGACATTGGATTTATTGGCCCTATAAAATCAATAGCCCATTTTTCAAACGGCTCAATCATAACTTGGGGGCATAAAGGAATTTCTTTGGTTTGATTAGGCTGTCCCATTCATTGACAGCTATCACATCACTTGATATATTGTTTGGCATCCTTAAACAAGGAAGGCCAAAAGTAACCAGCATGCAATACTTTATATGTAGTCCGCTTATCAGCAAAGTGGCCTCCACAAGGTTCATCATGAGAAGATTTCAATATGTCAAACACTTCCTCCTCTCTTGCACATCTACGGATAATCAAATCTGGATCAGTGTAAAAGAGATCTCCTTGAATCCAGGAATATGCAGCACTTTTCTGAATAATATTCCGCTTTTCACGAGCGGACAAGTGGGGTGGTGTTTTCCCAGTAACCAAGTAATTACCAATGTCAGAAAACCATGGAGAATCTATTGACATAGCAAAAATATGTTCATATAGAAAATCATCATTAACAAGAGTTGCTTCACTAGGATTATCTAATCTAGAAATAAAATATGCTACAACATTAGATTTTCCTGGTCTATCAACAATAGTAACATTAAATTCCTACAACAATAGCAACCACCTAGTCACTCTACCGCTAGTCAATGGTTTTTTTCATCAAATATTTAATCGCAGAATGATCAGTATGTACAAATACTTCATATCCTGTAATATAGTGCCTGAACTTATTAATTGCAAAAATTACAACTAAAAACTCTTTCTATGTAATTGTATAATTCAATTCAGTGGAAGACAAATTCTTACTAATATAATAAATAGCATAGGATTTCTTATTTTCCTCTTGTCCTAAAGCTGCGCCAATAGCCAAATCTGAAGCATCAGAGGAAATGTGAAAAGGCAGGGACCAGTTAGGACCTCTCAAAATTGGTGTCTGCACCAACTTTTCCCTCAATGTTTCAAAAGACTGTTGGCAAGCTGTGGACCAAGAAAATTCACTATCCTTAGATAGAAGTCGGAAAAAAGGGGCAGCAATCTTAGAAAAAATTTCAATGAATCTTCTATAGTAACCAGCATGTCCTAAAAGCCTCTTACTTCCCTTTGAGTTTTGGGTGCAGGAAGATGCAGAATGATTTCAATCTTTGTCGGATCAACCTGGATACCTTTATCAGAAATCAAATGGCCAAGTACCACTCCTGCTTTGCACATTAATCTACATTTCTTGTCACTTAAAGCAAGATGGGCTTCCTGACAACGAAGAAGTACTTTCTCTAGATTTTTGAGAGCTTCCTGAAAAGAATCACCAAACACAGAAAAGTCATCCATATAAATTTCCACAAATTCTAGATCAGCAAAAATAGCCAGGACTGCCCTTTGAAAGGTATCCGGGGCATTACATAAACCAAAGGGAAGCACTTTATAAGCAAATGTACCCCATGGACATGTAAAAGTAGTTTTATCCTGATCTTTGGGTGCAATCTGTATCTGGTTATAACCACTGAAGCCATCTAAAAAGGAAAAATATTTCTTTCCTGCAAGGGTATCAAGCACCTGGTCAATGAAAGGGAGAGGGAAGTAATCTTTGAGAGTGGCTTTGTTTAATTCTCGATAATCAATACAAATACGCCACCTTCCATCTTTCTTAGGTACTAGCACTAATGGAAAGACCCACTGACTATCAGAAATAGGATAGATAAAACCAGCATCCAAGAGTTTTTGTACTTCTTCCTTCACAATATCTCTTAGAGCTGGGTTCATTCGCCTTTGGGGGTTGTTGGATAGGTCGGGTTTCCTTCCCGAATATAGATATGATGTGTGACAAGTTTCGGGGAGGAATACCCTTCATATCTTCATAGCCCTAAGCAAAGGCATCTAAGATGGTTTTTGCAACAAATTCACAAGTCGCTCCTCGTTGAGATGAGTCCAAATCTCGAACTAATATGCAAGGATTTACCAGGGCTAATCTCAACAAGAGTAGTGTCGAACGTGAGTACTATGAGTGGACAAAAAGTGCAACGAGTACATAAGAATGAGAATCATGATTATCTTGAAAATCTAAGCTGAAAATCTAGCTCAATGGCTCAAAATTAGGCATGTAGTGGTTCTAGATTATTCATGAAATCTTGAATCTCATCTTCTTTCGTGAAGACCCATATAATGATGGATAAGGGAAAATGGGTCGAGTCTCCTAATTACATCGATTTGATCCAACCATAAATTATCTCGAAGGTCATGAATGGATCCGGGCAGGGGCGTATAAGGTAACTTTCTTCCTAGAATCTCCATGCGAAATATACATATCAATGGAACGACATCCAATATATGCATCGGCCATAGCAAGCCATGGTCGATCCAAGATCAAGAGGGATGTCCTCTCATCGGGTTCTTTGGGTCAAGCACAATGAAATCAGCAGGATATTCCCGAGAATATAATGAGATGATCACATCATCCAATACTCCTTCGCTTAATTTTAGATATATCCACTAACTCAAGCACAAAGTGGGAGTAGGGCAAAAGATGAGATAACCGAAGTTGATCCATGGTTTGATTATTCATGACATTAATGGTTGCCCCCAGGTATATAAGAACATTAGAGACAAGGACATTACTAATCTGAACTGAGACAACAGGGTTCCCGGGATCAGTATATTTTTCCATAGACACACATCCTGTCATCAACTCTGCTGCCCTACCAACAAATTGAATGGTTTGGGGTTCCACTCTCTTCCTCCCGGGTTTCTTGAGATAGAGCTCCTTAATAATATTGGTACAAATGCGGATCTCTTTAATGGCTTGAAGCAAAGGTATCTTAATGAAAAGATTCTGAAGCTCAGATGCCAAACTAGTCTCAGAAATAGGCTCACTTATTTCCATTACTAGCTTTTCTGGGAAGGGAGGCTGGTTGGAAGAAGATGGCAAGGATTCAGAGGGTAAGAGCTGCTTAGTGACAGCTTTTGGAGAATGGTTAAGAGTTTCCTCTTCTCCTTTCTCTTCAACAATCACTATAGGTTGCTTCTGATTTTTTGATGTTACAGTCCTTCCCGATCTTAATTGAATATCATGAACCCCAACTAGAATAGACTAGTACTCGAATGGTAAAGGTGGGTTTGTTATGTAGATCATTTGCATTGCTTTATTATTGTTAGGATTGGGCATAGGTTGAGAAGGCAACTGAGGAGGTCGAAAGGGTGGAGGTAAAGGCAACGGTGGAGTAGACTGACTCGGAAGTTGAGGCATTGAATAAGGTGTATGCGTAGATGGATATGACTGCATAGGTGGCTGGTAGGAATATGGAGAATGAGTTGGCCCTCTCCAACCTTGTTGCCATGGTTGAGAAGGTTTCCCATGCTGATATTGATTCCCATACTACCACTGCTGATTAGTGTTAGGATAAGAATATGCATGTGAATTATAACCAAAATAGTGTGGAGAAAATTCAGGAGCCATACCTACACCTATCTGAGGCCAATTCCTTCTTGCTCCCATAGCATACAAGTATTCAGCTTCAGGCTGTCCCCCTGTAAATACAGCTTTAAGTCCTGGTATAGAGGGACATTTTTCTGTGACATGGTCTTCTGCACAAATAGCACACTTATTAGTTTCTTTCAAATTAAGAGGACACTCTTTAGGAGGATGCTTGTCTCTACATTTAGGATAGAAAATACATAATGACTCTTGTTCCTTCATGAGTTTTTGCTGAAATTTTAAAGAGTCTAACTGTTTGGTAACAATATTCATTATATCAATTTTCATGTTTTCCATTTTATTTTCTAGTCCAATAATCATAGCATCAGTAGATTCAGTTTTTCTATTTCTATTTCGAGTTCCTCTACCGGATCTATACTGATTTCTTGAAAATTTCTTGCATAATTCACAAATTTGTTCAAAAGTTTGTTGAGAAATATCACCTTGTCCTAACAGATTTAAATTATTTCTAGCATTATCAGTAAGTCGTCTTAAGAAAAAGGTTCTAATAGTACTGGGATCAAACTTAAGTTTTGACCTTTGTAAAATATACAATAATATTTCTAGGTAATCTTCAAGAGTTTCATCATCATCCTGTATGATTGTAAAAATCTCATCCTGCATGTCCCGAGTTTTGCAATATTCTTGATATTTAGACAAAAACACTCTCTTCATCTGATCCCAAGAGGTTATAGTGTTTCCTCCTAACCCCATAAACCAGCGTAGAGCTGAGTCCTTGAGAGTAACAGGAAATAATCTTAACTTCTGAGCATTAGTTGAATAATCATAACTTCTACACAGAATATCAAACTCGAATAGAAAAGAGTCAGGATCTTCATGAACTTTACCATGGAAATGAGGGAGAGTTGATGGTGGAATATTCTTCATTTGCGCCACAGTATCAAGATCCACAATTGGAAACAAAAAAGTGGATTTTTCTCCACTTACCTAGTTTTCACCAGTCCCTTCCAAATGATCTTCATGGTCCACCATTGTTTCCCTTTTACTTGTACCACTCTCAACAGGCTGAACTACACCTAAGCTGTTGTCACCAGAATCCAGGTGGATTGTTCCTGCGTGATGGGTTTGAATTGGATTGGGCTTCCTGCTTACAGAAGGAGACCCAATATGAGAATTGTTTTCAGAATTCTTTTGGCCCTTAGTGGGCTTCGAACCCTTACCTTTTCTAGGCATTCATTTCAAAAAAGAAAGAAAAATAACAAACAACTTCTAGTAAAAAATGTTGTCAAAAATCAATTAACACCGGTAGAATTCCTTCAAAGAAGCTTTTCCAAACAATACTACAAAAATAAAAGAAAAATTACCTCTATTGTATAATCAGAAAATTCTTACCAAATCAAATAGCCTCCCCAGTAATGGCGCCAAAATGGTGGGTGCAGGACTTACACTTAAGAAAACTCCTCAACACTTAATTTGTCAACCCGGAGGATCCGTAAACTTAGAGACGAAGCACAGGCAATGCCAGATATGGTATGAATCTTCCTAATATAAATCGCTACTTTCTTTAAAGGAAATATTGCAAAATCGAATTAAAAAGAGAAAAAGGCAACTTGAACCATCAAAATAATCTAAGACTGGAACAAGGAAGAATGCATTTGCAAGAGGGAATTAAAGATAAAAGGCAATCACTCTAGCTAATTATTGTTTAACTACTGAGTGTGTGTTTTTCTTTAGCAAAGACACTTAGTAGTCTCATCAGATGGGCCCTTAAACCTGCTCCTTTAGAGATTTCCTTCTTGCACTAATCTTTCCTGCACTTTCGCAGTCTGCTTGCACTAGTGCAGGAACAGAGATTTATGCAGAAGGTATAAATGGTGTCTTTACTAAAGGCTTTTTACTTCATGCAAGGGCTTGAACTTTTCCAGGTTCAAAGCACTCAGATCCCGTGGCAAGAAACTAGTTCTTGCACCGGATCAGAGCTTCCTGCACTTAGCATTTAATTCTTAAAATGAGTGCTTAATTATTGCAAGTGCTATTATACTGTTAAATCAAATTGCACACATAAAAAGTGAATGTTTCTGATCTTAACAGAGTGCAGGAATAAAGAAACAATTAATATACATTTATCCTGTCATAAACATTTAATGAAAGAAAGAAGATTGCGGGAAGTAGACTAAGAAGGCTTGCTGCATCACACCAACGTGAAGTGGTGCAGGTTCATTTCTCTTGCTTGGACCAGGCGGGGAAAACCAATCAAACAGAATTTCAGAAAAGGAGATATCACACCAACGTGCACTAGTGCAGGGTTATTTCTCCTGCTTGGACCAGGTGGAGGAAAACCAATTTGAAATCAAGTGCAGGAAAGGCAATGCAGGAAAAGGAAATTTATCTACTTCACACAACGCATCCGCTTTCACTTAGACGGGAATGCATGTGCTTAAAATTAAATCACACTTGACAACATAAATACAAATTACAGGAAAACAGGAAATGGGGTAAACGTGCTGGGTTGGCTGGGCCCTAGCCAACCCGTGCGTTTCCCTTTTAAATAAAAATTTGCTCAGTACCTTAATCAATTCATCAGCTCAAATACAGAAACGCAATTTGTGAAACACGAGGTGGAGCTCCCTTTTATTAATTCACTGAGGCAAGTACATACATTAATACATCGTCCAGCCTAGATTTGGGCAATAACAAAATACAAGAACCTGTTACCGCCTCTCTAGCTGTGTCTCTGTTATCTTCTCCTATCAAAAACTTCCCTTTATTCCTATTTACATTCTACATTATATAGATCTTTGGCCAAAGGCCAAAATAGATCATTCAACCGATTACATAACCAAACGCAATATTTAGCTTTTCGGCCTTCAAAATTAGACAATTAGCAAAACTGGTCGTAGCCAATCTCTAGCTTTCGTCCTTCGCATATTTGGTCTCGGCTGCCTTTGGGTCGATCTTGTTGTCGTGGCTGAAGTTGCTCAAAACGAGGCAGTGATCAAGGAGGTTCAGATCTGCTACAAGGATTTTTTGTGCTGGAAACTGTGCAAGATCCGATCCTGCACTAGGATCAACGGTCACGGTAAGTACTCTAATTACCAAATAAATAGTGGAGATATCAATAAGTTACAAAGAGTGATTAAAAGTAAGAAATCGTGTAATAAATGATTAATTAATGCTAGGTTGCATTAAAAGTATGAAAAATAAAGTTTATACGAAATATGTCACCGTGCTTGGACTGGTGCAAGATGAGGGTGCATAAAAGAGGTAAAACAAAGGTAAATGGTTATGATTTAGGAAGGGGAAAATGGAAAAAAGAGAGAAAATTATGGGGCTAACAATGAATATTGAAATGAAGAAAATGGTAATTTTGCATGTGAATCCAAGTGACACACCAAAATTTCTTATAAAAGGAATAGAAAACTATGAAAATCACAACTTTGGATGCACCTAAATGTTGGACAAATGTTCTAATGATAAATCCTTTTGAGTGTTTAAATAGAGTTTTATGAGTGAGTTTGGTGTGTGTGGAGCTTCCATTGAGTGGAAATCTCTTGAGTTGGGAGCTCACCTCAACACTAATATTTTATTCATCTTTGATATGGTCCCATTGCATCTTGGGGGTCCGCAAGGAAGTAGAGTACCCAAGGATTAGGCAAGGAGGTCACCAATTAGGTGGTGAAATTTGGTGGGTACCCAAGAAAGAAATTTTCATATTGTTTAACTGGTGTAGAATTGTATTAGTGGACAACTTCAATACTCGTTATCATATTAATACACATATTGATTGGTGAATAATATTTAAAATTTTGGTGCATATTTAATTGTGTAAAGTATATTTCATTGTACAATACTCAGAATTTATTAATGGTTGAGGTATATTTTCATTTTTAAGGATTAAATAATTTTTGTGCATGTTCCATTTTGTAAACTATACTTCATTATACAATACTTATAAATTGTTCATGAGTGAGGAATATATATTTATCACATGCAGAGTTGCTCTACAACCCAGTATGGGGTATATGTCAAGCGTAAATGTTTAACTTTTAACATTTAACATTTAACAATTTTAATCTAATGTCAATGTAGACCCTAATTAAAAATTTGATATAATTATTATGTATAAAAAAAATATAAATTCAACATTTGTTTTATAGAAAGAGGAGTTGAATATATATATATCTATATCTATATATATATATATATATATATAATAATAATAATAATAATAATAATAATAATAAATTACTCATTTTTTATTGGGTTGAGAGATGCTCTCCAACCTAGGATGCTAAAGATGTGTAACATTAATGTAAACATTTTGAATCGGGAAAGTATAAAATAAAATATGGTAGAGATGTGTAACTTTTGTAATATAAAAATAACAAAATAAAATAACCCTATAAAAAATAATAATAAAAATGAAAAATAACCAATGGTATTAATAATCTATGGTATTAACTCATGGTCTTCATGTGGAATAAACCTATTTAAGGGGAAATTAAACTATTCTAGATCCATCTCAGTTTGATGTTATATTTAGATACATAATTACTTGTACAAAATGATGAAGTTGAATCCATGTGGCTTGTAAAGGTAAATTTTTTTTATGGATATGTTAGCACTTGACACCTGTATGGATATGTTTGGTGGCCCTATGTCTTTTTGTATGTTTTTTTTCTATCATTGAATGGATGAATACATAATGTTTAATTGATGAATACATAATGTGTATATATGTGTAGAAGCTTTACAGCTTAGTGGAGGCTATTGTGTGATTCAACAAGGTGTTTTTAAGAAGCTTAAGATTAAACAAGATTGCACAAAGTACAAAACAATAGTTGATTATTCATTCTAATGGCTTCTTTGATAATCACTTGAATATAATATATGTAATTTATTCTCTTAATCTATGTGCAATAATGTGCTATAGAAATAGAATTTTGATAGATATAGGATGATAAGTTTACAAATAAATGAGTCTAACTATGAAAGTGCGCTGGGGTGAGGGGAGGAGGTGGGAGAAATATTAGGTAAAATGTAATTATTACATTTTCTATAATATTTATTCCTACCTTCATCCACTTTTTACTAGCTTGGAAGAACTATTGGGTAAAATATGTTATTACAATATTATATTCACCCCATACTTCCCCTCAATTGGTCTACTTTCAATTGTATTTTTTCTTTATATATGAAGTTTAAAAGTAAACAAACTCAACTATAAAATTAACAAGGGTGAGGGAAAATATTGAGTAAAATGTAATATTTAGGTTGGGGGTGATGGGAAATATTAGGTAAAATTTAATAATATTAAATTTTAATTAGTAATTCCAAAATATTGAGTAAAATGCAATATTTAGTTGGGGGTGATGGGAAATATTAGGTAAAATTTAATATTATTACCTTTAAATTAGTAATTCCCCCATCCCTGGCCACTTGTTACTGGGTGATAGTAGTAATAAATATTGGGAAAAATACAATATTGTACTATTATATTTTATTCAATATTTTCTCTCACCGGATCCACTTTTTAGTAAAACAATTCTTTATATTTGAGGTTCATAAGTAAACTTAACTCCTATGTAAATATTTGATCCTAGTATGGTAGAGATGTTGTAATATTTAACCTTTTGACTCGGTAAAAATAAAATAAAAAAACATAAAAGTAATAATTATATTTATCTTTATATTTATAATTAATAATTAATAATTAAACTAGTCTAGATCAATCTTAACTCTAGATCTACCAAGCACCCAAAAGGATCAAATTTCTTGAATTGAAAACCTCTTTTACACTGAAAATAAATTTGATCCCTCTTGGCCCAATAAATCTCGTGTTAAGATTGATCTAAACTGATTTATAAAGACTAAAAAAAAATTAGTATACATTCAATTTTGTAGAGTTTATTTCATTTTACCATAATTAGAGTCTTTGATATCTAAAAATTATATTATTCTCGATATTCGTTATTGATTATAGTTATGAGTAGTATTTTTACATAATGTAAAATCCATGGGTAGTGATTGTGTTCATATTCAATTGATGAATTAAATTTTTGTCTTTAAGTAATATCTCTAAATTCAGATATATAAGTGTTAAGAGTTATAGAAAGTATTAAATTGATATCGGTGATGTTCAGAAGGCCTCAATATAATTATTATGGGTATACAGAACCTGAATGACATCTATTATAATTCTTTTAGACTATCATAATGTATAATATATATGTATATATACAAATAATTTAGTTAGGAATTAATACCAACTTTTATATGGACAATTGTTGATAATGAATTAACATTAATAATTAATCTAATAAATGAAGAATTAGTGGAATTTGGATATAGTGAAAACGACACTAATAAGAAACACATAAATGTACATATCCATACAAGCCATTGGTATCAAGTATAATTTTATAAATTAATTGTGTAAGTAATCGTACGACGATATATTTTATTAAGTGGAGAGGATCATTCTATAGTATGAGGGTGTTGTTTAATTATGTCCATGCTCAACATGGAGTTGAAACGTGTACCTCTTAAAATAAAAATAAACTATTCTCTAAATAAAAGAAAAATGTAGGCATTACTTTTAACGTACTCAACCTCTTCATTTCACATTTGAGGAATGGGGTAAACAATAATATATATATATATATATATATATATTGAATAAATCGGTGCAGCACCGGGACCCCAACGCACCTTGAGATTGCAACTCAGATCCCCCTCTAGAATCTCGATCTTCCAGCTGGCATGTCACAACTCTGGGACCCTCATGATGTCTCAACTCTCAACTTGATACACCCCTCAGAATTTGACCTTCTAGCTAACTTGTCATGACTCCGAGACCCTTACGACGTCTCAACTCTCAACTTGAGATACCCCCCCCCCCCCGTCCCCCCCAAGAATTCAACCTTCCTTCCACAATCCCAATGCTTATATCCGACCACTTCTGAGTTAACTGTCCCATGTGACAAAGAAGTTCACCATCAACCAATGTGTCTTCAATTGATGATCCCTGGTATCTGTGGTTCCCTAAGACATTCGAACATCTGTATTTATGAGGTTTCTGACCTTCAAGGTCTAACCATCGCCCAGGTGACATCATGCCAACATCATCCACACCATGTGTTAGCATCTGAGAGGTGTGTGTGTCACCCATATGTGGCTCCATTGGGTACCCAAAACTCCCAAACTAATTTCCATGTTCCCTTCGAGACGTCATGCTAGCGTCCTGTTCACTTTAACGAGGAGTCACCATCTGTCTAGTTTAAGGAGAGAGAGATCCCTCGATGACTAGATTCACACTTGGTTTTACTTATTAAATAGGAATCCTAAAACCCGAAACCCTTTAAGAAATAATTTGTACAACCCTCTAAGGTTCCATCCTTCTGTGCTTATGGGGTGGTCACCTCCACCTGCTTCCCTGCCTTACGGGTTCGTGGGACAAAATAAGTTTCTTTCACCAACTCTTGACAGAACCCTGATGCCCTTTAACTTCTGAGTCTCCGAATCGAAATTTATTTATCTTTTAGGCTTTAGCCTCTATGAATTTTGTGCTTCACCATTTAGACTAAACATGTGAGGGGAATATGGTTCCACCAATTAGAAGCCTCCCTTGACTAGTATTCTGACCGTCCAAGTGATAAGGCTAGTCCAAAATTTTACAATAAGTTCATGGTATTATTCCTCTGCACCACAACAAGGCCTTCCTCCTCATTCCCGCCATGAATTGGTCAAAGGGTATCGACTCTAAATCCCGCAGTTTCTTAGATGGAAAGCTCTGTAGCCTCCTTGGCTACAAGATCTTCCGCCACACAAGCTTCTTTGAGCTAGTATTGCCAACTATGGCTCTTTCTCAGGAATCCGATACACTCCCAGATGTGCTTCATGGTTTCATAACAATTTCCTTAGTTTCTTAGGGTGATCTACAACATTATCCCTCCTGATCTTGAGTGATATATTATCCAATGGGTTCCTAGCCCGCGAGTCTTCCCTTCCCACTGGGAGGGAATTCCACCTAATGCGGCATAGGTGCTCTTGCATGAATTACCTACAATGGGCCTTGTATGGACTCCTGAGAGATTCCCACCTCTCCTGC
This sequence comes from Pinus albicaulis, assembly GCA_034641835.2. NCBI lineage: Eukaryota > Viridiplantae > Streptophyta > Pinopsida > Pinales > Pinaceae > Pinus > Pinus albicaulis. The sequence continues at coordinate 55,903 of JAXQQM020070122.1, forward strand.
CACACACCGACGACACCAGACCATGTGTTGATCCTAAAATCAACAACCTGACACTACATGGACCCTTCAGGTGCCTCAGAAGCCATCCTAACATGCCAACAACAGGTATCCAAATTGTTGAAAATGCTAGGGTGAAGGAAATTCACACAAATATGGTGGCTCGATTGGTCCCAGGGAAAAACTTCCTTTGGCATTAAGGCAGTGCTTGCCATGCAATACAACAAATTTTAACTTGGAAACAAATTACATACAAGCGAATATAGACCCTGCTATGAAGAGGGTCTTCCCTATAATATTCATATTAATAAAAAGGGTCTCAAGACCCACTATTTTTCAAGTTTAATCCAAGCTATCATGGCTCTTTTATGATATGTAACAAGTTCCATCTCTTCCCTATTAAGTTATTTATGTGTTGTTTCTCACAGTATTAAACATGTATATGGGTCGAGACTTCGCACATCATTGTGGCTTAGCCTTTGTGATCATGTGGTTTATTATGCCTCTCATGCATCAAAGGTTCTTTGTTTATCATTAGGAATCATTACAAACATTTTTGCTTTTAACTTTCACACACATGCATTTATATATTCAACACACACACACACACACACACACACACACACATCTACATACATCCATATACATATACATATACCAGGGATGAACCACATATGCAAGCATAATCAATAAAATGCAGTGATCCATGTGGATATTGGTGGTCACTTGCCTATTCCTCTTGGACCTAACCATTGTTTCTTGCAGTTTTTCAGTTTCCTTAATTGTAGCACAATATACTATTTTTGGCGGTTTTTTAGGTCCTAAAATTCTGGAGCCTTTTTGAGGCACTAAACGACGTTTTTTTGGAAAACGAGAAAACATTAGTCTTTAAATGATGTTTGTAGTTGAAATTTGTATTCCTCAAATAGATATTTATAACAATGTATTGTGCATGTCAAACAAATATTGTATGCCAAAGTTACGACCCCAGGAAGTTGATGTACCAATTTACCCCAACGTGGCCCACAGATTTGGTGATTCATCTCCTAGGGTTAGGTTTTTTATGTTTAGGGTTTTTCATTGTTTATAAATAATAAAAAGGCCTTTGAGCCTCATTGTAACACAATTCAGAGGCATGTATCTACCACATCTCTTCTCAGATATAACATACCATCACCCAAGCTAGTTTATTTCCATTCTGTTTGTAAGCATATTTCAGTTCTTTGATATTAATGAAATGAAGTGTTATTTCTGATGCATATTTGTATTTATCGTTATATGTGTATTCTTTTGTGTTCCCATCTAATTTTGAATCAGTGGTATCAGATAGGTATTCTCTTTCTCTATTTTTCTTTACATGTCCCCAACGAGGTCAAGGTATATGGAGTTAGGGATCGAACTAGTTGAACCTTTGCAAGACCAACCTCAAAGACCTCGACGACCTCCCATGGTGGAAGAAAATGAAGACGAGGGAGTAGGAGATCCTTTGAAAATATTTCTTGAAGAAGCCCTAAAGAAATAGTAGAACACGATGATGGAAAACTTTTCCCAGATCCTTTGGTAGATGCCGACATGCAACACATATTCGTCTGACAGTAACTCTAGAGGCATCACTCCCTTCAAGGTACAAGTCAACTTTGACATTCCCATATTTGAAGGCTAGATAGATGCAGGCGTCATAGATATATGGTTAAATGTGTTGGAAGGATATTTTTCAGTTCATGATTTTTCCAATAGAGAAAAAATTACTTTCACACTCCTCAAATCCACCCCCCATGTCTAGGACTGGTGGGAAACCTACTGTGAATAGAGGGACGAGAGAGAACCCTCACTGTTTTTAGCAAAAAACCACTTGGAATTCTTTCTGAGATGCCATCAAGGAACAATATTATCCCGTGTGGAGCTATGAGGACAAGTACATATAATGGACTACGTTGCAGCAAAAAAGGGATCAATATATGCATGAGATGACGAATCTATTCCATACCCTGTGCACAAAGTTGGATATCAAAGATTCATAGAAACATATGGTGCTTAAGTACCATAGCTTTTTACATAGAAACATTCCGGAGGAAATGGATTTCCTCAACATCTCCTCGCTTGGTGCAACATACCGATATGCTTCCAAGATCAAGTGAAAAATTAAACAGAAGAAGTGAGACTTTGGATCTGCAAATTTGAACCAAGGGAAGGGATCCCCCAAACCGCAGAATAAAGGAAAAATCCAAGGCGGGGTGAAATAAGACAACCTTTCGAAGCCCCAGGAAAATAAAAACACCAACAAAGTGGTGTGAGTTCCGTAAGAGCCTCACTCACAACACAAGTGAGTGTCGAGCCAAGCATTCACTGGTGGCCGAGCTAAAGGCTTTTGAATCAGATGCATGATCCGAATCTGAGTTAGAACCCAAAAATGGGAATGAAAAAGGGAAACATATTATTGATTCTAAGCCCAGTGCCACCATTTACGCCACCAAGATTTAGAAGGATGAGCCCAAAGATCCAGAGGAGGGGAAGCGCCTTTTCCACTCCCATATGTGGGTTAAGGGTTCTCTATTGCAGTTCATTTTCGATAGTGGAAGCCAAAAGAACCTCATTTCAGTAGAGGTCATGAATCATATGGGCCTCCCAACCACAACACAGTTGTAGTCATGCACCTTCAAGTGGCTTCACCAAGGACGAGATCTCCACGTCAGACAACAGTGTCACCTTCCCTACAACATCAAGCCCTTCATAGATGAGCTACTCTATGATGTTTCTCCTCTTGAATTTTGTGATGTATTATTAGGCCAAACATACTTGTGGAAGCAACATTTTGTTTATGAGTCTAGGCCTCGCACTGTTATTATTACTTTTAGAAATATTTTGTACAGGATACCGAAGGTAGCACTGCCTACCACCATCTATTTGATCACTGCGAAGAAATGCAATAAGCTCATTTCCCAGATAGGGAAATTTTTTTTCCTTATGATTTTTTCTAAGGGAAAGAAGTATATTGTGGTCACAACCTCCAGACATGGCTCCTCTTCATGGAATAAACGTATGGATAAGGTCATGGGGGAGTATAGGGAGATCTACAACTCACCCAGAGGGGTACCTCTACACTGTCAGGTCAAGCACCCCATTGATCTGACCCCAGGTATGTCACTACCCAATGTACCGATCTATCGAATCTCTATTCTAGAGAATGATGAAATCACAAGGAATATTCAGGAGTTGTTTCAGAAATGGCATATCAGGCCAAGCTCATCACCCTGTGGGAGCCCGACCGTGTTGGTATAAAAGAAGGAAGGGACATGGAGACTCTTTATTAACTATTAGAAAATAAAAACGATCATTATCTGGAATAGGTATCAAATACCATAGATTGATGAACTTTTGGCCAAGCTCAAGGGGGCCAAATATTTCACCAATATAGACTTGAAGTTTGGGTATCACCAGGTACTAATTGAACCCTTCAATGTGTGGAAGACTTCCTTCAAATCCAATGAGGGAATTTTCTAATGGATGGTCATGCCTTTTGAGTTAAAGAATTCCCTCGAAACCTTCATGAGGCTGATGGGTGACATATTGCAACCCTTCACCAACTCATTTGTGATGGTGTATTTGGATGACATCCTGATCTTTAACCAAAGGTGGGAAGAGCACCTCTGCCATACTCGAAAATTCCTACAAAATCTATGATAACACAAGATCTGTGCCAATTTGGATAAATGCACTTTTGGTATGAACCAAGTTCAATATTTGGAGTACATAATTGATGAGCAAGGTGTGCATGTGGACCTATCCAAGATGCAAGTCATTCGGGATTAGCCAGCCCCAACCACTCTAATAGGGCTCCAAAACTTTCTGGGTGTTGCAAATTTCTATCACAGGTTCGTGTTAGGGTTCTCTCATATCACTTGGCCTTTGAGTCAAGTCACCAAGGGCGGAGCAAAAGAAAAATTCTTTTGGTACGAATCCCAACAAAATGAATTTTTTGAGTTGAAGCATTGGCTCTGATCTGCATGAGTGATCACATTACCAGACCTATAACAACCATTTGATATTAAGACAAATGCTTCTGACTATGCTATTGGTGCAGTTCTTACTTAACAGGGGGATATAGTGGCATATCATAGTGAGACACTTTCAGACTCTGTCCAAAAGTATTCCACCCATGAAAAAGAGATGTATTCCATTGTGCAGAATTTCCGACAATGGAAGCATTACATTATGGGGAAGGAAATGGTCATCCACACATACCATCGACCCCATAGTTCATACAGACACAAGGGAAGTTGCAGAACAATCGAAATTAGAAATGGTCCACATACTTGAAACAACTCCACTTGAACATTAAGTAAAATAAGGGCAACACCAATAATGTTGCAGACTACCCCAGTCGACCACTGGCGCTGACCACTGTGCTTGACTCTTGTGGGAATGAGACTTCAGAGTGGCCACATCTGTACAAGAGCAATCCAGAATTCGACAACACATACTAGGAACTCTTGGATGACAAGTAAGTTCCAAATTTTCACCTCCAAGATACACAGTTATCTCACCTAGGAAACATTTATGTTCCTTCAAGTGAGAATTCCAAGATGATTTTGGAGCCGCACTACAGCTGGGTTGTTGGACACTTTAGATTAGAGAAAAAAGCGGTATTTATATAGAAGTATTTTTATTGGATGAACCTTCGACAGGACGTTGGGAAGTACATCAGATCCTGCACTGCTTGCATCATTTCCAAACCAACCATCAAGAAGAAAGGCCTATATACTCCTCTTCCTTCTCCTAGTCTACCTTGGGAATCCATCTCCATGGATTACATTTTGGGCCTCCCTTCGACTAAGCATGGCAACACTTGCATTTTTGTGGTCCTTGACAGATTATCTAAGATGGCCATTCTGGTGGCATGCAAGAAGAGTGTCACAAAAGAATCCACTACTAACTTATTCTTTTAACGAGTGTGGGTACACCTTGGGATCCCACATTCCATTATATTTGATCATGACAACAGGTTCCTAACTACATTTTTTTAATGTATTTGGTCAATGCTGGATACCAAGCTCACTAAGTCCACAACTTTCCACTCCCAAACTGATGGCCAAATAGATGTCATCAACGGGATGATTGTACACATTCTGTGCATGTACAACTTGAAGCATCCTCGCACATGGGACAAAAGCCTCCCCTATGTTCTGGAAAACAACAATAAAGATCTCTATAGCTCCACTGGCCACAACACATTTCAGGTGAGGTTAGGATTCCAGCCACTATGTCCCATTGAAGTGGCCATACCATTTGCAGCTACTTAGGAAGCTTTGACCCATGCCCAGTCTAAAAATGACAGGGCTAACATTGAGAGAATCCAGCACATTCACCAGCAAGTCGATGACTTATTGGAAAAATACAATGCCAAGTACAAGCAATGACATGATCAACATTGGGTGCCACATACGTTTCAGATGGGAAACAAATTTTGGCTACATTTGTAGAAGGAGAACCTCCTTGGTCCCCACCGTAAGCTTTGGCTGCCCCAATATGGTCCATACACCATCACCAAAGTTGTAGGGGACAATTATTTCGAGCTCAAAATTCCACCGTTCCTTGGAATGCACCAATTTTCAATGTGGATTGCCTTCGACCATACTTACCACCATTATTGGACACATCCGACATTGCAGAACAAGTCACACCAATAGAGTTAAACCCAAATTGCATGGAATAGGCCACCACTGATTGGATCACAGACTCACAGATTGAGAAAAATCGTGATCCAGACTTATTCAGGAACACAAAAAAATAAATAAATAAACATAACCATAGAGGCGCAGGAGAAATAACACTTCATTTCATTAATATCAGATTCTGAAATATGCTTACAGACATAATGGAAAATAAACTAGCTCGGGCGATGGTAGCTTATCTCTGAGAAGAGATGTGGCAGCTACTTGCCTATGAAATGTGTTACAATGAAGCTCAAAGGCCTATTTATTATTGAGAAACAATGGAAAACCCTAAACATCCAAAAACCTAACCCTAGGAGATGAAGCGCCAAAACTATGGGCCCCGTTTGGGTAAATTGGTACATCAACTTCCTAGGGATGTAACTTTGGCATACGATCTTTGTTTGACATGAAAAATACCTCGTTAGAAATATATATACAAGTAATATAATTTTCAAGTGAAAATCATGGGTCGATAACCCATTTTTGTCTGAGTTTTCCCAAAAATGTCATTTAGGGCCTCAAAACGGCTTCAGAAGTTCAGGACCCGAAAAACTACCAAAGATAGTAAATTATGCTACAATTCAATAAAATAAAAAATTGAAAACAATGGTGGGGGTTCAAGTGGAATAGTCAGATGGCCAAAAATATCCTCCTAGATCATTCCTCCCCCCTTAGGAAGTTATGGTCCCCATTGTGTTGAGTTCCTCCATGATATGAGGAAACTTCTGTTGATCTTGGTCCCTAGTGAGCCACTTGCCTTGGTGCAGGCGTTGGCCATCTTTGAAAATCTGATACACCTGGATATTATGATAGCAAGTGTTATTTATATACGTGTCCATCATCATATTAGTTTTGGCTTGTTCCATGCAGTCTGGGTTTAACTCTTTTGGTGTGAGTTATTCTACAATGTCGGATGTGTCCAACAATGGTGGAAAGTAGGTCCGAAGCACGTCTGAAGGCTGTCCACATTGAACATTGGGTACAGACCAAGGAATGGTTGAATACTAAGCTTGAAGGAATTTTCCCCTACCGCCTTAGTTATGATCTATGGCCCGTATTAGAGCAGACAAAGCTTGCGTGGGGCCCAGTGAGGTGCTCCTTTTGCAAATGTATCCAATTTTTGTCACCCACCCTGAACTTGTGTGGCACCCAATGTTGATCATGTCGATGCTTGTACTTAGCATTGGCTTTGTCCAATATGTCATGGAACTGTTGGCAGATGTCCTGAATGTGCTCAATGAAGTTGTTCCCCTTATCGGCTTCGGACTAGACATGAGCCGAATCTGCCCGAGTAGCTGAAAATGGTATGGCCACATCAATGGGACATAGTAGCTAGAATCCAAAGCCCACCTAAAAGGGGTCGTGGTCAGTTGAGCGGTGGAGAGCTCAATTATAGTTGTGTTGGACATAGGGGAGGCTTTCATCCCATGTGCATGGATGATTTGAGTTGTACATGCACATAATATGTACGATCATCCTGTTGATGACCTCTTTTTGGCCATCATTTTGGGGGTGGAAAGTTGTGGATTTAGTGAGCTTGGTGTTCAACATCGACCAAAGACTTAACCAAAATTTAATGAAAAAATTTCTATTTCGATCTAAGATGATGGACTATGGGATCCCAAAGTGTACCCACATTCGTTCAAAGAATATTTTAGTAGTGGCTTCTGCTGTGATATTCTTCTTGCAGGCCCCCATAATGGCCATTTTAGAGAACCTGTCAACGACCACAAAAACACAGTCGTTTCCATGCTTGGTAGAAGGAAGTCCCGACATCTAATCCATGGAGATGGATTCCTAAGGCCGAATAGGGGTCAGAAGTGGAGTATATAGGCCTTTATTCTTGATGGTTGGTTTGGAAATGGCATAGAAAGTGCAGGAACTGATGTACTTCCCAACATCATGTCGAAGTTTTGACCAACATAAGTACTTCTATAGTATTACCACTATTTTCTCGACTCCAAAATGTCGAGCGACCTGACTGTAGTGCGCTTCCCAAATCATCTTGGCACACTAGTTTGAAGGAACAAAAAGGTGTCCCAGGTGGCATAACAGTGCATCCTTGAGGTGAAAATTTGGAACCTACTTATCCTCAAGGAGCATCTGGTATGTGTTGCCAGATTCTGGATCACTTTTGTAGAGATGCGTCCAACTCAAAGTCTCGTGCCCACAAGAGTCAAGCATAGTGGTTAGCACCACGATCGATTGTCAGCTGAGGCAATCTACGACGTTATTCATTTTTCCCTTCTTGTACTTGATGTTCAAATGGAACTGTTGTAGGTATGTGGACCATTCTTGATGGCATTCGTTCTGCAACTTCCCTTATTTCTGTATGAACTACAGGGGTCGGTGATCTATCTGGATGATTGTTTCCTTCCCCAAAATGTAATGCTTCCATTGTCAGTAGGCTTACACAATGGAATACATTTCTTTTTCATAGGTGGGATACTTTTGGACTGTGTCTGAAAGTGTCTCACTATGATTCACCTCTGGATGCCCCTACAGAGTAAGTACTACCCCAATAGCATAGTCAGAGGAATCTGTCTCGATTTCAAATGGTTGCTGCAAGTCTAGTAATGTGAGCACTATTGTAGAGCAGAGGTGATGCTTCAACTCTACGAATGTCTTATGTTGAGATTCAGACCGAAATAAATTTTCTTTCGATCCTCCCTTGGTGACTTGTCACAAAGGCCAAGTGATATGAGAGAACCCCAAAATGAACCTGTGGTAGAAATTGGTAAGACCCAAAAAGCTGTAGAGCTTTGTTAGAGTGGTTAGGGCTGGCCAATCCCGAATCACCTGGATGTTGGTTTGGTCCAAATGCACCCCCAACTGATCAGTGATATATCCCAGATATTGAACCTGGGTGATTCCAAAATATCATTTCTCCAAATTGGCACACAACTTGTGTTGCCGTTGTGTTTGGAGGACCCGTCGAATGTGGTGGAGGTGCTCTTCCCAACTCTGGCTAAAGATCAAGATGTCATCAAATACACCACCATAAATGAGATGTCTTCCATCAGCCTCATGAAGATTACGAGAGCATTCGTCAACCCAAAAGGAATGACCAACCATTCAAAAAGGCCCTCCTTGGCATTGAAGGTAGTCTTCCACACAACGGAGGGTTCGATTGGTACCTAGAGATACCCAAACTTCAAGTCGATCGTGCTAAAATATTTTGACCCCTTGAGTTTCTCCAGAAGGTCATCAATCCATGGGATCAAATACTTATTCTGGACAGTGATCTTGTTTAGCGCTCGATAGTCAATACAAAGTCTCCAAGTCCTGTCCTTTTTATGCACCAACATGATCAGGATCCCACAGGGCGATGAACTCGGGCGGATGTGACCTTTCTGTAGTAGCTCCTGAATCTGCCTCTTGATTTCGTCGTTCTCCAAATATAATAAAATCACCAGATCGGCCCAAAGCCAGGGGAGGTTCTGGGGTCAAATCATGGGAGTGCTTGACCTGATAATGCAGAGGTACCCCTGCAGGTGAGTTGAATATGTCCCCATACTCCTCCACGACCTTGTACATATGTTTTTTCCATGTGAAGGAGCCTTGTCTGGAGGTCATGGCTATAGTCTTATTTCCTTGAGGGCATATCATCATGAAAACAAATTTCCTGGATTTGAAAATGAGTTTATTGCATTGTTTTGCAATGATCAAAGAGATGGCAGTAGACGGTGCTACCTCTGGTATCCTGTACAAGTTATTTCCCAAAGTAAAAATAACAACATGAGGCTTAGAATCATACACAAAATGTTGCTTCCACAAGTATGGTTGGCCTAATAATACATCACAAACATGAAGAGGAGAAATATCACATAATACCTTATTCGTGAAGGGCTTGATGTTGTAGGGAAGGTGACACTGTTAGCTGATACGAAGATCCTGTCCTTGGTGAAGCCACCTGATGGTGTACTATTGTGGGTGTTATGTGATTGAAAGGCTTAGTCGCTTCACGAACTCTGCTAAAATGAGATTCTTATGGCTCCCATTGTCGACAATGAACTATAGTAGGGAACCCTTCACCCATATCTCAGAATGGAAGAGGCGCTCTCCCTCCTCTAGGTCTTCGAGTCCTCCTTCTAGATCTTTGTGGTGACAACAATGGTGTTGGGCTCCACATCGATAATATGGTTCCCTTTTTCATTCTCCTTGTTAGGTTATTTCTTAGAGTTAGAACATGCATCTGATTCGAAAACCTTCAGCTACTAGTGACTTCTTAGCCTGACACTCACTTGTGTTGTGAGTGGAGCTCTTATGGAAATCACACCATTTTCCTGTGTCCTTATTTGGCTTTGTGTTGTTGTTATTCCCTTGCAGTTTTGGTGGGTTGTCCTTGGCCGTCCCACCTTGGATTTTTCCTTTTTTTCTGTGGTTTGGGGGTGCCTTTCCTCGTCATCTGCTGCATCCAAAGTCTCGCTTCTTCGCTTTAATTTCTTCTCAATATTGGAAAACATAATGTATGTTGCACCAAGTGAGGATTTTGAGGAACTCCATTTCCTCCGAATTTATCTCTGACAAATGCTGATTGATCAATGTATTCTCCAAATATTTGGTACCCAACTTCAGGCACTGTGGTAAGGAATAAATTTGTCAATCCATGCACATCTTGATCCCTTTGTTGCCGCAACATAGTCCATTATATGTACTTGTCCTCATAGCTCCCCATGGGATAATATTGTTCCTTGATGGCATCTCATAAATAATTCCAAGTGGGTGTGGTCGAGAACAGGGAGGTTTCCCTCTCGTCCTTTTGCTCATAGTTGGTTTCTCGATTGGAGAAGTCATGAACCGAGAAATATCCTTCTAATATATTCATCCATATATATACGGTGTTTGCATATATTTGGCCCTCAAATATGGGAATTTCAAATTTTACTTGTACCTTAAAAGGAGTGGCGCCTCCATAGTGGTTGCTGGATGAAGGTGCGCCACCGATGGGTAGTCATTGAAGGATCTGGGCAAATTTATCCATGATCACGTTCCTTTGTTTCTCAAGGACCTCCTCGAGAAATATTTTAATAGGATCTCCTTGTCCCTCTTCTTTATTTTCTTCCACCATGGGAGGTCGTCTGGGTTTGCGATGTTGATCTTGCAAAGGTTAAACCAAATAAATCCCTAACTCCTTATACCCCAACCTCATTGGGGACATGCAAAGAAAAATCAAGAAAGGGCAGACCGTTCTGATACCACTGATCCAAAATTATGCAAGAATGCAATAAAATACATAAGTAAAGATAACCACCGAGGTGCAATAGAAATAACACTTCATTTCATTAATATCAAATTATGAAAAATGCTTATAGACATAGTGGAAAATAAACTAGCTCCAGCGATGGTAGCTTATCTATTTGAAGATATGTGGCAGCTACATGCCTCTAAAATGTCTTACAATGAGGCTTGAAAGCCTATTTATTATTGAGAAACAATGGAAAACCCTAAACACCCAAAAACCTAACCCTAGGAGATGAAGTGCCAAAAATATGGGCCCCGTTTGGTAAATTGGTACATAGAATTCCCAAGGATGTAATTATGGCATACAATGTCCATTTGATCTAGGTGGCTCTAGATACTCTCAGGAGATCAAGAGGGTTGATGATAGGTCAAAATTCAAGGTGGTTAGATTACTCTCGAACTAGGTTCGGATTGAAGTTATAGTTGCCTTGATTCTAACGATGCGAACGAATCTCCAATCTGAGCCCGTGTGGAGAAGTTAGAGCAAGTCAAATTTTTGGTCAAAGTTGGGCAATGGGCCAGGTTTAAGTGTCACACAAATTCACAGTCAACTAGCAGGGAACTTAGCTCCCGAAAATGGGCGAAATTGTGGCCTCATTAAATTGCCCAATAACCCTTAAATTCGAGAAAATAAAAAATGTATATATATATATATATATATATATATATATATATATATATATATATATATATATATATATATATATATATATATATATATATATATATATATATATAAGTGGGGGTTGCAGACCACCACCCCCGCCACCCCATCGCATGGATCCATATTACAATTTTAATGGTTTGACAGGTCGTGACCCCCGCCAAACCCATTGGCCACGTTATATTAATATAAGTTGTTGGGGGGTGGGCTGTAAACCCCGCCACCCTCGGAACCCGCCATCGTATGGTATATATATATCACATAAGACAATCAAACAAATGCAGTTGGGTCAGGACACGTGGAGTGAACCTACCGACTACTCACAACTATTAATTAAATACAACCACCCAGAGGCAGCAGAGTATGGGACCGACGGGGGTCGAACACGCCTGACCCACGTGGCCGGCCCCCAAGCGGGTGGTCCCCAAAATTATATGCAAACCAAACGTTCAAACCAAATAATACAACATGCAATAAACCAAAACCAAAACAAAAAACACGCCAACCCAAAAATACATATATATGTGGAATTTCAGGGGAGGCAGGATTTGATCCCCCAACCTCCCCTTAACAAATTACCCTTTTTACCATTGCACCAGGTGGGCACACTTTGTAAAGTCCGACCACCAACACATATTTAAACACGAATTCTCATATGCATGGGCAGTGAATAGAGGCTAAGAAAAATGAAGAGAAGGATGGACTAGCGGAGAAGAACCACAACCCCATAGCAAGGCGAAACCATGTGCGGGCACACCTTTCGAGGTAAAGAATCTTTGCAGAGAATATTCTTTGATTCCTAAAAGATTCTATGGAAAGGTAAAATTCCATTTTGTTGGAATGATATGAATTTTACAATCATTTTAACCAAAATTTCGCAGGGAATTCAATGATAAAGTCAGAAAGGCCATCTGAGTAGCAGATTTTCAGATTCCCTACAGAATAGAATCTTAGGGAATCTTGAGGGCATCAACATATTCCTTGAGGCCCAAAACTTGTCGGAGTCCATTTTAGACAAAATTTATGTCAATTTTACACCTCTCGGCGACAAGAATCTAATGGTGATGTCAGTTTCAGTAGTAGAGCTTCCCATATTTCGGCCATTTTACATATTGGAGTGACGGTGTTAGATTTTTCAGTGTGGACGGTCAATTCTATGCCCCTTGATGACACGAATTCGACAGTGCAACTAGATTCAGCAGCTGAGCATACTCTTCTTCAACCAAATTCAGGGGTTGAGGTATATGCAGTTTGATCATGTGCCTCTTTTTTCTATGAGATGTATTATGATTTATAAATCCTTTCTTGATGCATGTGAGAGATCTTGTTTTTGCTTCATGTGAGATTATGTCATGCTGATAGGAGGTCCATTGTGAGTAAGAGTTCATGTAGCAGAACGTCTTGTGGAGAGACAAGCCACTCATGTTGAGGGAACATCCTTGTATGAATGTCATCCATGTACATTTTCCCATTTCCAGCACTATATGAAGCGGCCTACCCCATTTTGAGACCGGACCCAGAGATGTAGCCCACATTGGGTAAACTTCGTTATCAACATCTCTTGTTTTTATGTTGTTGATGGTTGTCTTATTTACCTTATTTACATCATGCACATGTGTTATTTTATGCTCTTTTAAAATACAATTCTAAAAAAATAACAGAAGTAAAATATCATGGGTAAATCCGGTATCTGACAGACTCGGATCAAGTGGTATCAGAATGTTCTTCTTGCTGATGCGAATTGTGAGCGTGAACAACAATTGAACATGCAACAATGGAGGATGGAAAAGACATGTAGGAGGCCATGTCAAGGATGTAAAAATTGATGGACATGATTTATACAACTTATGAAAAATGGGAGAAAGAAGAAGGAGAAGCGATGCTTCATCCACATCTTCTAGTGAGTATTCATCACCGTCTTCTCATCATTCAAATGAGGAGATCAACCATAGACTTCAAGTATATAACGATGAATTGAAAGTGTTTCTATGATAGGAGAAAGAGGATAAGAAGAGAGTGAGGATTGAGTTGCAAGCCGCAGAGGTAGCCTTGGAAGAACTGAAGCGCAACGACCATAGCATTCAAGCAAAGGATTCTGAATTAAGGAGGCTTCTACAAGAAGAGAAAGAGGATAAGAAGAGGTTACAACTTCAGCTACGAGTTGTATAAGAGGAATTGGAGGAATTGAAGCACAACAAAGGCTTGAATAAGCCATCATCACATGTTTCTAAATCGACATTTGAGGTAAACAATGTTGATGTTTCTTCAATTTCATCTTCACATGCTATCATTTCTGTGGGAAATGTGGAGATACCCATTACAGGAATTGGTATGAGTATCCTCACCAAGATGGGATAAAAAGGAGGAGGACTTGGCATTAATGGCCAACGCATGATTCAACCATTGGAGGTCATGAAAATACCTCGATTAGCAGGTTTTGGATACACTGAAGGAAAATGCTCAAAGGTTTCAGAAGATGGAAATGCATGGTTGAAACCATTGGGGAAAGAGAATGATGGGAACACTTCACCATCATTCTATTGCAGCACACATTGTAGAGAAAGAGCTGAGGCAAGCTCTCATCACCATGATAGCACCAGAGAAAACCAAGAAATGTATAACAAGTCTCGATATTCTAGTGTTCATTTTGATTACAAACAAGTCACTAACAATGAACATAGATCATGGCATCAGAAAACATGCAGTTTTTGTGGATTACATAACCATGTATATGCTGAGTGTTGGAAAATAATGGAAATACAAAAAAGGATGAGGCATGAAAGGCCTCCTCCATCACAGGAAAAGTAGAAGGTAAAGCAGGTCTAGAGGAAGAAGACTCATTGCAGCCATTGCGACATAAGTGGCCATCAAAGAGCCACGTGTTGGAGGCTCCATCCAGAGCAGCGCCTTAAGGACAAAGCATCAATGCAGGAACCAGTTGAAACAATTGTTCGACAAGCAAATGCGCCGCAGAGGGATGACCCATTCAATTTGATAAATGAGGGATGGTTTTTCTAGGTGTGGTAGAGTGTCATGGCCTTACTTTGTAAATCATATGTTGCAATTTAAAATGTAAAAGTGATGATTTTTTTTCCATCACTTATGAAGCAACAATGATATTTTGGCCTTGTATTGATAGCTGGGGTATGGATTGAATTTTAATGTAAACTTGACCACCGATTATGTGTTATAAACTTGTGGCAAGTGTGTGGAATGCTTGGGTCATAGATTGGTCACTTAGTTAAGCATGTAATTTTCAAATATTGTACTACATGTTTGCAGAAGATGCAGGTGTCAGCTCATCGCTTACGGCTCTGAAGGAAAAAGGTGAAGGAGATTGAAGTGTGACCTTTCAGGACACTTGTGGCGCAGAAAAGGTACAAAGAAGTTGCAGATTATGTTCATGATTTTGGTGGACCAAAATCTACTCAGTGGGGAGGATTCATCCAAGTGGCTCTAGACACCCTCAGGAGACCAAGAGGGCTGATGATAGGTCAAAATTCAAAGTGGTTAGATTTCTTCGAACTAGATTCAGAATGAATTTCTCGTTGCCGTGATTTCAATGGTGCGAACGAATCTCCAATCTAAGCCCATATGGAGACATTAGAATGAGTAAAAGTTTTGGTCAAAGTTGGGTAGTGGGCCAAGTTTAAGTGTCCCACAAATTCACCGTCAACCAGCAGGGAACTTAGCCCCCGAAAATGGGTGAAACTATTGCCTCGTTAAATTGCCCAATAACCCTTAATTTTGAGAAAACCAAAAATGACTAATATTATTTTAAAAAACAATATATATATATATATATATATATATATATATATATATATATATATATATATATATATATATATATATATATATATATATATATATGGGGGTAGCGGGCCACCACCCCCACCATCGCATGACATGGATCCATATTACAATTTTAATGGTTCGACGGGTCGTGACCCCCACTGAAACCCATGGGCCACGTTATATTAATATAAGTTGTTGGGGGTTGGGTTGTCAACCCCACCACACTCAGAACCCACCATCGTATGGTATATATATATATATATATATATATATATTACATAACACAATAAAAAAATGCAGTAGGGTTGGGCCATGTGGAGCAGACCCACCCACCGCTCACAACTCTTAATTAAATACAACCACCCGAAGGTAGCGGAGTATGGGTTTGGTCAGGGTCGAACCCGCTCGACCCACGTGGTCGGCCCCCAAGCGGTTAGTCCCCAAAATTAAATGCAAGTTAAACGTTCACACCAAATAATACAATGTGCAATAAACCAAAACCAAACCAACAAATGTGCCAACCCAAAAATACATATATATGCGAAATTTTAGGGGAGGCTGAATTTGATCCCCCGACCTCCCCTTAACAAATTACCCTTTTTACCATTGCGCTAGGTGGGTGCACTTTGTAAAGGCCGCCCACTAACACATATTTAGAGCCAAATTCTCATTTGCAAGGGTAGCGAATGGATGCTGAGAAGAATGAAGAGAAGGATAGACCATCAGAGCGGAACCTTGACCCCACAACAAGGCAGAACCATCTATGGGCACGCCTTTCGAGGCAGAGAATATTCTTTTATTTCTAAAATATTCTATGGGAAGGTAAAATTCCATTTTGTTAGAATGATATGAAGCTTATAGTAATTTTAACTATAATTTCACAGGGAATGCGATATTAAAGTCACAAAGGCCACCTGAGCTGTAGATTTGCAGATTCCTTGCAAAACAAAATCTTAGGGAATCTTGAGGGCATCAAAAGATTCCCTAAGGGCCAAAAATTTTCAGTCCATTTTCAACAAACTTTATGTTGATTTCACACCTCTCAGCGATAGGAATCTTATGGCGATGTCCTTTTTAGCAGCAATGCTTCCCATCTTTCTACCATTTTCCAGATTGGAGTGAAAATGTCAAATTTTTCAGTGTGGAGAGTCGATTTTATGCCCCTCGACGCCACGAATTTGATGGTGCAACAAGATTCAACAGCTGAGCATCTTCTTCTTCAACCAGCTTCAGGGGTTAAGGTATATGCAACTTTATCGTGTGCCTTTTTTCGCTGTGAGATGTATTATTATTTCTAGATCCTTGCTTGATGCATGTGCAGGATCTTATTTTTGCTTCATGTGAGATCATGTCATGCTGATAGGAGGTCCATTGTGAGTGAGAGTTCTTGTAGCGAAACATCTACTGGAGAGACAAGCCACTCATGTTGAAGGCACATCCTTGTATGAACATCATCCATGTACATGTTTCCATTTCCAACACTAGATGAAGCGACCTACCCCATTTTGACATCGGGCCTGGAGACGTAGCCCACACTGGGTGAAATCCGTTATCAATGTCTCATTTTTTATGTTGCTGATGGTTGTCTTGTTTCCCTTCTTTACAAGATGCACATGTGTTCTTTTATTCTCTTTTAAAATACAATTCTAACAACATCACATAAGTAAAATATCATGGGTAAATCCGGTAGCTGACGGACCCGAATCACCGCTTCACACGCACAATACCTCGTTAGAAAGATATATCTGAGGAATACAACTTTCAAGTGACCAAAATTAGTCAATGACCAATGTTAGTCCTAGTTTTCCCAAAAAAAGTCGTTTAGGGCCTCAAAACCGCTCCAAAAGTTCAGGACCCAAAAAATTTCCAAAAATAGTAAATTGTTCTACGATTAAGGAAACTAAAAGGTTGAAAGAAATAATGGTGGGGGTCCAAGTGGAATAGGCAGGTGGCCACCAATATCCACCTGGATCAACTCATCTATAGAATATCCAATTGTATCGGGTTGTCAAACTTGGCCAACTCTTGCACCAAGGCAAGTGGCTCATCAGGGACCAATTTCAGTAGAAGTTTCACATCTCATGGAGGCACTCATAAAAATGGGGACAATTTATTCCTAGGGGGAAGGAATGATACAGATGGATATTATTGGCCACTTGCCTATTCCACTTGAACCGCAACCATTTTTTTTTCAGCTTTTCATTTTCCTTAATTATAGCATAGTTTACTATTTTTGGTAGTTTTCTGGTTCTAAACTTCTAGATTTGTTTTGAGGCCCTAAACGACGTTTGTTTGGAAAAGGGGAAAACTTGAGTCTTTGAATAATATTTTAAGTCATTTTATTACTCAGATAGATCCTTCTAACGAGGTATTATGCATGCCAAACAGAGATCGTATGCCAAAGTTATGGCCCCGAGAATTTGATGTAACAATTTACCCCAAAGAGCCCCACATATTTGGAGATTCATCTCCTAGGGTTAGTTTTTTGGATGTTTAGGGTTTTCCATTGTTTATCAATAATAAATAGGTTTCCTCATTTTAACACAATTCAAAGGCATGTAGTCGCCACATCTCTTCTCAGATATAAGCTACCATTGCCTGAGCTAGTTTATTTCCATTATGTTTGTAAGCATATTTAAGTTCTTTGATATTAATGAAATGAGTTGTTATTTTTGTTGCATATTTGTATTTATGATTATATATGTATTTTGTTGTGTTCCTATCTAATTTTAGATCATGCAGTCTATTGGTTTCTTAAGATACAATCCCTTGGCATGTGGAAAGGACTCAACGCTTAAGACATTTTTAGAAATATATGTCACAAAATTAATTATATCGGGTGGTATTTGTTTAATCCCTTTGGAAATTAATTCTTTAAAACCCTCAATAATATGAAATAATGAAAGATTCTACAATGCCATTGATTGTTGATATACGAATGAAAATATGAACTCGTAGAAGAAATTTAAAATGATATGTTGTAACACAGAATCTATCACCTTAAATATTAGAAGGAATTTATGTATAAAGAATAGTTGGAGTGAAGGAGCGCATATTAAGGTTATTTAAATCTTACTCCACGGATGTAATTAAGAGATTGACATCTAATTTACTTCACTTCATTCAAAGAAGAAGGACACAAAATGATACGAGAAAAAAGAATCACCATTAATAGTTGCAGGGAAACTTGATGCTTCTTTCATTAATTTCTCACAAAAGTAAGTAAAAAAATTATAGTCTTCCGAGAGGTCCAAAACTCAGAACCTTCCTCATTCTTACTATCTTTCTTAAATAGATACAAAAGTAGTTTGTAATTGCTGGAACTTCTTGAAACTACTCAAACTACCTAAAGCTGTCTAAGCTACTTATTACATTGCAATTGAGGAAATCATTATAGCCTCGATATTTTAACAAATAAATATAAATGAAACTTGGAATATCAATCTATTTGCTGAATCCGATTTTTTGTCTGATGTGTTTCCCTAAGGTGTCGATGTGTTTTCCCTCGAGGTGTTGATGTAACTCCTTGAGGTGTTGATGTGTCACCTGGCTGATCAATCATCCATGCCCTTCATTTTTTTTAGATTTCAATGTTGGTCTTAGGAGAATTGACCAACTTGTGATACTCTAGTACGAAAAGCGGTGATCCTAGTAAAAGTAGGCCTTTCCACAAACAAGGTCTTAATCATCCATAATAATCGAAAATGTCTATGTAAGAAATTGACAATTGTGGCTCCTTTTAAGACTACAAATTTTTCACGAGTATTATCAATCTTGCTTTTTTCTCCCACTAACAAAGTCTCATATGAACCCTAAGATAGAAAATTGCCTTGTAGATCCCAACACGATGGCGACCTAGCTCTCGTCCTTTTTTTCAAACAAGGTGTTGAATTTATCCCATGACTGTTTAATCTCTCCGTCAATTTCTTCTTCTGTTGATTTCCCGCAAGCATTCTTCCCAATCAAGTTATTGATTTCTAAAACACATAATGTTCTATCTTTGAGTTCATGCTCTTCTAGCTCTTGGTATGTCTTGGAATTGACAAAGTCAATAAACCTTTTTACACATAGAGCTCTTTTAAGTAAATTATTCTTATAAGCAAGGATGAGCTCCTGCAAATATCCGAGTTATGATTTTTTCCTCGACACTATAATCAATGATTCCCAAATTGTTTTCATTACTTCAATAGTTTCATTCCACACAATATCCTTTGCTTGAATTGAAGACATGTTTTCATTTACTTTTTCTTTAAGACTTTTAATTTCTTCATAAAGTCGTCGGCAACCCGATTTATATTTATAAAGTTCTCCATATTTGGCATGTATTATTTTCATTGCTATATCAAGATCACTTTGAGTTTTCTTGAGATCAAACTCTGCCATATTCAATTATGTGCTCAATTGGGACAATCTAGCTATTGGATCATCATCTCCAGGATGAAAAAACTATGGTGCAAGTATGTGATTCAATCGACCCTATAGATTAACCACTTTGTCTCCTTTAATCTAGAAATTTCCTCATCTTTACTGCAAGCAGTGCTTTCGTAAAGGATTTTCCTTCTCATTTTCTACCTCCGCTACCTTCTGTCGCCATTGGATGCTCTCCAGTAGGCAGCTTTAGCTTTTTCTTCAACACATTAATTTATGATTCTGCACTTTGTAATAATTTTTTCACAACTGTTCTATCATTGGGATCCACTCCAACTTTTACAATTATTTTCTTCAATTCTTCATTTTGAGTTGTAAGAGCCTTGGAATTATCCTTCTCTAACTTTAGATGATTGATTAATTTCCCCAACATATTCTCAGACTTATAAGCAGCTGCACTGGTTTTAGTCAAGTCATTAACAATCAATTGAAGAGTTTGCATGTGTAAGTTAACCTTATCAAGTAAAGGGATATTTTTAGTATCAATAGTTATATTTACACTTTTGAAACTGCTGGATGACCTTACTATCATTTCAGATGGGTGAGAGAAAGAAATTTTCAACTGATCCCTTTCTAAATCCATAACAATCAACAATATGGTTTGATCAGGAGTAATATAATATTCACCTTGAGCCTCCATAATTTCTCTCGATCTTCGGTTCTTTTACTGCAATTTTTGGAAAAGACTAGCGATCATGAAAAACTTCATGTATTGATGGTGAAGCTTGGCGCATTTTGAGTATCTCCTAATTGAATTGAGAAACGAGACTTTGTGTTTGGTATCTCTTCGAGTTAAATTAGCTCTTTTCTTGGCTCTCTCGTTCTTCATCCTCGGAATCAAAAGCCTTTTTATTTACTTCTTTTACTTACCTTTTCGGTGATGATTGGAGTATGAATTCTAGTACTACCGTGAGCACTGCCAAAACCTTTGTTAGCTAGCTTCTCAATTTCAGGCTTATTGTCATGAGCAAAAGTAGAATAACCATTTTCAACTCTCATGTTAGAAATCACCTTGTGTGGATCATAATCCCATTTCTCACCTAATAAAAAAGGCATGCTTTCTAAGTTTCAGTTTGCCTCATTTGGTGCTTGTCTCATATTTACTATGAATGGTCCAACAGTCATATGCAACTTAAATAGATGGCCTTTCTTCATTGGAACAAAATGTATCTGATCTACATTGAAGCTCTATCTAATAAACTCTAAGGAAAACATTCTCATGGGGAAAAAGATAGGAAATATATAAGGCTCAATCCCAGCTCCATACAACCTAATTTTCGAATAATCATCATACACAAACCAATCTCCAAATTTGCAATTAACACTAAGTTGAAGAAACTCATGGGCCTTTGGTAAAAAACATGGAGGATTAATTCCATTCAAAATCTTATAGGAAATTGGCATGAAATAAGTAGCAAAATCAAACAACCCTCCATCATTAGGTTCATTTATTATTACACCTGTCCAAAACACCACTGATTTCCTTTTCTTATTTGAATCTACAATATTCAACCCCAAATGTATAAATTCTTCTACATTTTGATATAAGAATAAATAAGTAATCAGTGAAGGAAACCTGAAAGACCTGGTGAGGGACATGCTCATAAGATGAGGATTAATGTTCTTCTACCAATAGGAAGGAATGTACAACACCACATTGGGCTTCATCATTAAAGAAAATATCCCAAGCAACAACCTATCAATTCAAGCAACATCCTCCTTCCCAAGTATCTTTGACAAAAATTGGAGCAAAATCTTGACCTCTGCATAAAAAATCTCCAAGGGAAACTCTTTATCATCTGGAGAGAACCATCCTGCTTCCGGTTTTAGAAAGAATACCACTTGTGTAAAATCTTACCCTACAAGACTATCATAGAGTGCCACCAATAATTCTTCAGTAAAATTAACATAAGACTCTGACTCAGGATAACAGGGGCTTGACGAATTAACAAAGATGTGACTTGAAGAACACTTTCTCCCAAATTATTCATCACAAAGCACTTTCTAGGGTACAATGAAAATACTAGCCAATGTACAAATTCCGGAGAAAGATGGGTTTTCGAGACACATGAAGACATAACACCAGACTTGACCATGGTTGAGTAAACAGGATAATTGTGCCCATTAAGTAAGACTTGTTGATAAAAAGGTAGGTGTTCAACTGTGCACAGGGTATCCTTAACATATTGTTCAGTATCCGTAAGTGGAATGTGGTTGGAAGAGATGGAGAGGGACAACTGTTTAGCCATGGATTTACTCAGGGTGGCGTTTGTACAAACGTGGAGGTGAGAGATTAAATGACTCGGACGACTCTTGGACAATTAGGACTGAAACGAACAAGTGAAAAAGCAAAACTTTAACCATTTTATAGATGGAACGGGATTTTGGAAATGAATGTGAATTAAATGCACGAATTGACAGATAACGAACATATGACGTGACATATGAACTGGCTCACTTGCTGGCGACGTTAATTTTTACGCTGTCATGGGTTATCTATGTCATTGCGGGGAACACTATGGAGTACGGCGAGAATCATCGAAGGTCGCCCTGGCAATGATCGTGAGTCGTCGATCGTGGTCAATGAGCTCTCAACAAGTTCAACTAGGGAGGAACCCTCGTTGCTATACTTTGGGTTGTTTGTGCCCGCAGGTTTTCGATGATCCAAATCAATAAAATTTCCTTTAAATCCTTCTTGATGAATTACACGGAGGTTAACCCAATGGTCGAACCCACTTTCACATACCGCACTGTATGTTAATTAACCAACATATAAAATACAAATTATTTTTTCGGCATATAGAAATATTACATTTGTCCATTTTTCTAATATATATGTTTTTTTTTGTGTTTTGAAAAATATTTTGAAAGTAAATGTAAATGAGCAACAACACGAGTCTCGAATCCAAATCATTATCTCACAACACAATGACATGATTCATTAGAAGATATACGACATAAACAAATATGTATCTTTGAACGTTCATGGAAGCGAGTCCGAGACAAGAACTCTCCCACCCAAACATAGAAAATTATAGCCACTTACTTGCATTCTCCACCCAAACATAGAAAATTTTAGCCACTTACTTGTAGTCTCCACCCAAAAAATAGACAATTGTAGCCCTTTACTTGCGGCCACCACCCTTGAGCAAAATTCCGGAGTCTTTGAGGGTTTATTTCTTCCGGGATTAATGCACCTACTACCACTAAATTAGGGACTCTAGAGGGATTGCCTTCCTCAATAAAACCAACATACAACTACTTTCTTATTTGACACCGGGAGTCCGGAGGTGCCCAACCTCACTCTCAAGTGCACACATAGTGATTCACCCCCCTTCTAGGGAATCCATAATCTATTGTACCATCAGTCGGTAACCACAAGTCTTCATTCCGATCTTCCTCTACTTATTCTTTAGGATGGTCTTTTCCCAAGCTGTTATAGAGCTCCGAGTCTACTATCTCTACCTACATCCTTGAGGGGACCCAAGTTGTTACAAGGCTCCATATATTCCATACCAACCCACAACATCTAGGGACCTAAGTCGTTACAGAATCCGGGGGACCTTTGTCTCAACCTGACTTCCGGAGACCCAAGTTGTTACAAGGATCCGGGGATCCTATCTCAAACAACAAAATCTAGGGACCCCAAAGTCACATTACAGGGCTCCAAAGACTAGCAACTCAACCCAAAACCTCCAAAGATCCAAAGCCAATCCCATTATCTTCTCTTCTCTTTAACTCCTCCTTTCGGAATGATCCGGGTGGCTCTAGAAACCCTCGGGAGACCAAGAGGGCTCAGAAATGGTCAAGATTAAAAGTGGTCGAGAATGCAAAAAAAATAGGACAATATTGTAGTGCGCATCACCCCCAATTCCAATGGTGTGAACAACACTCAAATCTAATTACGTATGAGAAAATTATTGCGGTTTGAAGTTTGTACCAAATAACAACAAAAAACAAGTCAAAGTCAACATTATTCCATGTGGTAGGCCGTATGGATGACATGTGGTAGGCCTAGTGGGACCCACAAAATTAATGTGGTAGCCTAGTCAACAAAATAGGTGGACCCACAAAAATTTGATGTGGTAGAACCACGAGTCGACACATGGCAAGTAGGTGGTAGAGGTGGCATATGATGTGGACCAATGAGGGCTTGCCACATGGCCCAATCACATGGTGCCAAATGGCACCTCAAATTAGGCTCAAGTGGCCTTGGATGGTACAACCTCCATTTTTTTTCTTATTCTCATGTTTTTTGGGATTCGTTACAATATGGACATATGAATTCCATATATTATATAGTCTGAAAAAACTATATTAAAACTAAAAGTGGGCTTTAAAACAATTTTGGGAGTCAATGGGATTTGAACCCAAAACCTCCCAAAAAACAAGTATGTTAATATGATTATGCCAACCAATGCACAAACCTCACACTTTTTTCTTATTCACCCTCACACTTTTTTTATAAAATTCCATTCAAATGGTTCAAGGAAACCATGGAGAATGATGGAGAATACATGAGAGATGAGCGCATAGGGAGGCCAATGGAATCGTGAGCAACGCGGAGGTAGAACGTGGAGGACCGACATGCTTTTCAACATTTAATATTTTTTTATTTGTAGTTGCGGAACCATGAGCGGCAGGAGGCGGAACCTTGCCGAGGGAATCTTGAGGGGCATAAAAAATATTCCTCGAGGTGCAGAACTTTCCGAGTTAGTTTTTGACAAATGTTATGTTAATTTTACACCACTCGATGACGGGGAACCTAATGGCGATGTCCATTTAAGCAACATAACTTCCCATTTTTTTGGCCATTTTCCGGATTGGAGTGACGGTGTCGTATTCCCAAGTGTGGACATTCGATTTTATGCCTCTCGACACCAAAAATTCAATGGTGCGGCCCGGATTCGGTAGGGTCGAGAATCCACTTCTTCAACCAATTTCAAGGGTTGAGGTATATGAAATATTGATATCATGTGCCTCTTTTATCATTTTCTATGAGATGTAGTATCTTTGTGAGATGTAATATCTTGTTTATATCCTTTCTTTATGTACGTTGTTGGATCTATGTTTCTACTTCATGTGATATGCATTTGCCATGGATTTTTATGATACTTATGTAACCTTGTTAAAGGGATCCTCATCATCACCTTGTGTGAGATAATGTCATGTTGATTGGAGGCTTATTATGAGTGAGAGTTCTGTAGTAGAACATCTCATGGAGAGACAAGCCACTCATGTTGAGGGAATATATCATTGTGTGATGAGAAAACATAGTCCATGTACATCATCAACATTTCGAGCACTATATGAAGCGACATACCCCTTTTTGACACCAGGCCACGAGCATAGCCCACATTGGGTGAACTCCGTTATCAACGTCTCATGTTCTTATGTTGCTGATCGTCGTCTTGTTTCCTATTTATTAAAGCATGCATATGTGTTATTTTAATGCTCTTTTCAGTGAAATTATAACCACATCACGAAGTAAAAGATCATGAGGTAAATCCGGTAGGGCGACGAACCCGGATCAAGATGGTATCAACGTGGTCTTATCAACGATATGAATTGCGAGCATGAAAAAATTATTGAACGTGTAGCAATGGAGGATGGCAAAGGCATGTACGAAGCCATGCTCGGGGATTTCCAAATTGGTGGACATAATGTATGACTCTTATGAGAAGAGAATAGCGAAAGAGGAGAAAGAAAGATTAGAGAACGATGTTTCATCCACATATTCTAGTTCTTTTGAATATTCCTCGTCGCCCCTTATCGTCTTCTCATCATTTGAATGAGGAGATCAACTAAAGTCTTTGGGAAGAGAATGTTGAATTAAGGAGGCTACTACGAGAAGAGAAAGAGGAGAAGAAAATATTACAACTTCAATTGTGAGCCACGGAAGAGGCATTCGAAGTTTAAGTGCAACGAAGGCTTAAAGAAGCCATCATCACCTATGTCTGAATCAACAATTGAGGTAAACAACGTTGATTGCTCTTTCGAGTTTCATCTTCACATGATATTATTTTCGTTGGAAATGTGGAGTTACCCATTACAAGAGCGGCATGAGACTCCTTACCAAAATGGGGTATAAGGGAGGAGGACTTGGTGTTAATGGCCAAGGCATAACTCAACCATTGGAGGTTGTGCAGAGACCTTGATTCACAAGTTTTGGATACATCGAAGGATAATGCTCGAAGGTGTCAGAATATTCCAATGCATGGTTGAAACCATTGGGGAAAGAGAATGATGGGAACACTTCACCATCATCCTATGGGAGTGCACATTACAAAGAAAGAGTCTGAGACAAGCTCTTTTCACCATGATTACACTAGAGACCAACATGAAATGTATAAAAAAGTCTTGGTATTCTAATGTTCATTTTGATTATAAGCATGTTGCTACTAATGAACATAAATCATGGCGTCGGAAAACATGTAGTTTATGTGGATTCCATAACCATGTATTTGTTGAGTGCTTTGGAAGAGAATGGTAGCACGAAAGACGATGAGGTGTGAAAGGCCTTCTCCACTGTAGGAAAATAAGAAGGTAAAGTAGGTGCGGAGGAAGAAGAATTATTGCATTCATTGCGACAAAAGTGGCCATCAAAGATCCACGTGTTGGAGGCTCAATCTTGAGCGACATATGTTGTGATCCCATGATTTCGCGATTGGAAAACCAAATGACAAGGCAACTTCAAAACCCAGTCTTTAGAGTTCTAGGGACGTAGCCTTCCTAGACTCAAAGAGTGATCTCTCAGGGTTGTTTGCAAAGGATATGTGCTTTTTTGCTTTTAAGGGTTCATTTTAGGCTAGTTATTAAGTATGAGATTTGTTTGTTTGTTTTGGTTGGGAATGATGATCAAAGAGAATAAGTAGAATGAGGAAATCTCTAAGTGATTGGGCAATGGAGTCAAATGAAAGTCATGATAAGTTCATCAATGGATCGGGGGTATCATAGGGTAAATCTAGCTTGGCAGTGGATCTTTAAAGTTTAGGGATAGTGAGATGACAATTAAGGATACGAATGAAAAGCAAGACAAAGGGAAATTAAGAATTCTTTATCATGTACTTTAAACAAGAAACATATTTCAAGACAGCTGTTTTTGAAGCAAGCCAAATGACAGGGGCAAACCATAGAATTCTTTAGACAAGCTTTTAATAAGAAAACCTTTCGGACAACAATCCAGCAATCAAAAGACTACTTTTAGACAATAAAACATATAAGATAAACAGTAAGAGCAGTCTAAGATCAAACAGAAATAATCTAATACGCTTTGAGAAACTCTTTAGGGATATTTCAAAGAAATTTTTAAAGGCGAGATCGGAGGACGGAGGCACACCATAGACTTCCTTGGTTTTAACTATACTTAGCATACTTTAAGAATATCTTTAAAAACAATATCTCAAGTTGTACTCAAAGGAGCATGGACTCACCACTAATTTCCCCTGGTTTCACTCTATTGAAATAATTCCTTAAAACAACCTCTCAAGCCTTACCAATGAACATGGACTTACCAAAAGAGAAACTCCTTGGTTACACTCTATTGAATCATTTCTAAAATAAAAATATAAATGAAATCTGGAGGGCAATCAAGAATCTCCAATCAAATCTTGCAGAAGAAAACATTAAAACAATGAAGAGTAAACATAACTAAGGTGCTTTAAAAAAGACATTTCTTAGCCTAAAAATTTTACTCTACTGTAACAAAGAAATATGGAAACAAAATGACAACAGGAAATAACAATAACGAGATATAAGCACTTCACCAACAGCCAAGCTCGGGGATCTAGTGATCTAGCCTCCTCCATCAACAAACAAATCATGGCATCCACAAGTTCCAAGACATCAATTTTCCTTCAACTTCCAAGAGACTATGTATTACTTAAAAGAGTCATCAAATGCGAACTTTAAAATGATTTCAAATGCAATATTTATGTCGCAAATGAGGAGGTGAGGTTAAGATAGGGTTTCGAGTATCATTTATTACGAGTAAGTGCATTCCTAACCTTGATCAAAACCATGCAAGGCATAAGGCAAGAATATCTCGTAGTTACTCTCTGTTTCAATAACTCCATCTTAAATCCTAAGGAAAAAATAGGTGAAGAGTTTGAATTTAAGGCCTATCCTTAACTATTACAATAACGCCTTGACAGATAAAAATATCTTACGCACTGTGTAATATTGCCTAATGCCTTTATGGAAAGAAAACATGCTTGTAGGTGGCGAGTTTGGTCTTTGGGGGAGTAACTACTTCTTTTTTGAGTCATCTAAAGTTGTCTTTGGGTTATTTGTCTCTGTTTTAATCCTTAAAGCTCGTCCTTTAGGCCTTTGAACCTTGATTTAGCTTTAATAATGCACTATCTTTGCCTTTATCCTTTATTATGCTTTTGTATCGTTTTTTGTTCATTTGTCCTTTGTCTTTAAACCTTTGGCTTTTCATATTTAATCAACTTCGTTTTAAGGGCTAATCTTCTGTGTTTATATTTTGATCTCAATTTAGCCCCTTTAATCTTTCTCGTTCTTGATTCCTTCATCGTTTCTTCCTTTGTTTGTTTGTCCGTGTGCGGGGAGGGGTTTCTTTAGGTGTTGGAGGGTTCCGTAACCTATCAATAATCATGATTTATCGAGGGTAAAGCTTTATGCGGACCCTTTGACTCTTTCATATGAATTTACCTCCGGATCATCATCCATAGGTTAATTCTACCTTTCTTGGTAGTTTGGAATGATTTTTTAGGCATCACCGCCTTTAAAAAACCTGCAAAAAGACGCAAACACACATTAGTTTAAAACACATGGGAGGGGAAAAACTACTTTTTCGAGGTTTGGAGCTATTGGGGGCGATCGACGCAGGAAGAGAGAGATGCGAGAGGGGAGGGTTCCGAGAGGGTGGAACATGGCGTGAGAAGCGAAGGAATTTTAATTTTGGCACGAAGGGGAGAAAGGTGGTTTTGGAAAACCACGAGTGGTTTTCGAAAAACCACTTGTGGTTTTTGGAAAAACATGGTGGTTTTGGAAAAAACACGATGGTTTATCACGCGAGGTAAAAGGCGGTAAGTGGTATTGGGCGGGGGGCGCGTTATTCCACTAATCGATTATCGTGTGGCGGGGGAAAAAGCTGATTTTTTTCGCGCGGGTTAGGAGTGTTAATGCTCGACGTTGATTTTCGCGCGATTTTGGATGCAGACCGATCGGATATCAAAGGGTGAGATTGACGGTGCGGAAGGGTTGAGGGGCGGCGTGCGGGTTTGTAGGGTGAAGCCTAGGACAAGTGTCGGGATTTTATTCGACGAGGGTTAAGTGGAGAGCGGGGCTGGGTGTGATGACGTGGCGGGATTTGTCGAGTAGCATGGGGTTATATAATGAATGGGGAGGAGTGATGGGCGATGACGGGATGACCATTGGATCGGAGGCACGGGGCCCTTGATCAATGGTCGGATAAATGGATAGAGGCGTGGGTGAAGATGGGAAGAAGGGGGCCCATTTTTAATTTTTAATAAAGGTTTGGGTGGGTTTTTTATAAGGTTTGGTGGAGGTGTTTTTATGAGTAGGGAAGGGGCTAAAAATAGGCGGAAAAAATGGTCTACGTGGGGATAAAGGGGGACCGAGGGGCCGAAATGAAGGGGACTTAGGGCCGAAGCGAGAAGGTCGGGGTTAGGGTCATATGAGTGAGGGGCGAGGTTTTAAGCCTCGAGAGGGGCTTAAAAGGAATTTTTACAAAGAGGGTGGGTATTATTATAAAAACAGAGGTTGTTATAAGTTTTTTAGAAGGTCTAATAGGTTTAAAAGTTAGGTTTTAAAAAAATGTAAAAAAGGGTTTTTACATGTTTAAGGGCCTTTTAGAAAAAAATGATGAATAAGAGGAATTATGAGGGGGTTTTTAGAGGGAGGAAAAGGGGGTGAAATGAGGGTGATAAATGGGGAAGCATGCCAAAAAAATGAGGTCTTTTCGAGAAGGTAGGGTGAGTTTTGAGAAGGCAAAAAATAAGGATTTTTAGTAGAACGAGTTAGGTTTAGGATAATGAAAGCAGGTGAGATTTCTAGAACTCACAACATTTTTTCAAATTTTGTTTTCTAGAAACCTTAGGATTATAACTTAGTCATCTCTTGATATCATAAAAAATTACTAATGACTAACGGTGGCTCCACTTGGGGAGGGCAACTTTATTTTCAAGGTGTCTAGAACATTCGGGTTTATCAAATCTCCGAGTTTCGTACGGGACCAGTGCCTCATCCAATGGGCATTATTCACTTGTTTTTCACTTACCTATAGTTCCTTTGAAGTGATAGTCTTGACAACTTGCAATATATGATTTCTTTCAATCAAAATTTCGACCTACCCAATCCTACTTGTCCTAACATTTTTTCTTCTTTGAGTGCATTTGAACTAGAAAAAATATTTGACATTTTATTTTTGAAAACAGAAATAAATTATCTACTCCTATCCTTAGTTCTTCCAAGAGTTCGCATTAAACTCGTTGGACTCTTTTTGTTTTCTACCTAAGCTATTTGACCCTGCTAAGATTAAAGTCTGTTTGGTAGATTTTCTTCTCAACTATTGACCTCGAAATTTAAAGCATGGTTCAAATCGAGATTAGATAGTCACGATAAACCATGGTTCGAGCATTTGGAATAAAAGCTTTGCACACAAACATTATTTTGCGAGAAAAGTAAATTAGAAAGATAAGGCTATGATTTTTCATTAGTAATGCATCTTTATCTATCTCTTTGGTTCTATTTTGAGCATGTGGAACCAACACCTTTATATTTTCCTAATCTATGCTTCACGATAAGTCGAAGTCCGAAAAAAATCTTGACAATCATTGTTTCTACTAACTTATCAACATAAGTTTAATGCATGCTCGACCATGATTAGGCTAGATAATTGAACAAGGTATCATTTTGAATTAGCGAGTGGAATTTAGACTTGCACACTTTCATAGATCTGTTTTTTGGGTATGGTCATACCTCTTTTGAACTTTCCCTATTTTCTTTTTCTTTTATTGTTTTTGTATTTTCTTTCAGGTCTTTCTCATGCTATGTTATGTATAACGCAGTGAAAAATTTGAACCTAAGACTCTTGACGAAATAATGTTTGAGCATCCCGCCATTGACGTAGGACCTCCTAACAATTCTTCTCCATTCAGATCCCTTCTAAAAAGAAAGCATTATGACCCCTAATGGAATGAATGACATAAGGCCCTTTCCACAAATTCTCAAATTTACCATGTTTACCTTTGTCTTCCCTCTTGGAATCCCATTTCTAAAACTCGTATCTTGAACTTGGAAATGGTTTGATTTAGTTCTTCGTCAAAGATCTTCTTGATATTCTCTTGAGCGAGTTTGTGTCCTTTGGTACACTTCTTCTCTTGTCTCGTTGCAAATGAATGGTTTGATTTAGACTTCTCTACATGTCATTTTATTTTGATTGTACTTCTTGGAGAAGTTTCATGACTAGAACTCCCAAAGATGTAGGGAAGACTCGCATGCTGTTCCATATACCAGATTGATAGGGGGACATATTTATTGATTTCTTGGTGGTTAGCGTATCAGCCCCATAATGCACGAACAAACTTACTATGCCATGACTTCCGATTTTGATCTAGAACTCTTTTGATAATGTTGATGGGGCTTTTATTGGATGATTCGACTAGGCTCATTTCCTTGTGGGTAGTAAAATGTGGAATGTCATAAGATAATATGATATTTATAGCGAAAAATCAATTATTCTTTTTGGATTTGAAGGCAACATCATCGTCACGCAATGATTTTTCTAGGTCAACCAAAATGAGATAGTATGTTGGTTTCAAGGAACTTGATAATGACAGCAGTTAGTAGAATTCTAGAAGGGATGGCTTCTATCCATTTGGTAAAATAATTAGTGGTTTGTAAGGATCCACTTATGTTGGGTGAATTTCTCCAATAAAGTCTAAACCCCATTGTTGGAAGGGAGCCCTCAACAATGATGGAATGCAAAGGTAAAGGTAAGAGTTTCCTCTTGCCATAAAAAAAATCGACACTTATGGCAAGTCATGACTAGTTTTTGAGTATCCGGGAAAAGGGTGGGCCAAAACAGCCGGCCTATAAGAATCTTGTTTGTCGTGGTCTTCTAGTAAAGGTGGCCTCCACATTCTCCCTCATGCAGCTCATGCATGATTTTTCCTCTGCATCATTCTCAAGCAAAAATTTAAGCAATATGCCAACAATATTTTTCTAGTATAATACTCCATCCAAAATGCGGTAATTTAAAGCTGTTTCAAGAATCTAGCTTTAGTCTTTGATAATGAAGGAGGATTATTAAGATAGAGAAGCACATAAATGATATCGGAATACCAAGGTGAATTCAAAAAACATTTCTTTCAATGTATGGAGTGTAGAATTCTTCGTTTCTTCTAAAACATCAACCATATTTATATCTAATGCTTGTAAATTGGATTCTACCATGAGTTTTGCTAATCCCTCGCCCTTTAATCGGCTTGGTAGGCCTAATTTATAAATCATATTCTAAGATGATTGCAATCCATTTTCCCCTTTTACCATCAGGGTCTTGATTTAGAATGTCCTCGGCCAGGTGGTATGTGGGACAAAAGCAATGATGTGAGAATGTAAAATGTAAACTCGTAAATCTTTCAATGCTTTTATCAAGGCTAGGGCCCGTTTCTCCGTGATATTATATTTGAGGGGAGCATCTCTCAAGGCCCTTTCGAAAAAGAGTATGGGTTGTTCTTGCCCTTCATCATTCTTTTGTAATAATACTACTCAATGGTGTTTTTAGAGGAAAATGAGAAAATATAGAAATCCTTAGTGAAATCGAGACTAATAAGAACTGGTGTTTGAGTGAGGGCTTGTTTGACTAGTTCAAATGACTCGTTTGGCTTCTAAGGTCCACTTAACCCCTGTTTCCTTTTTGAGCATGTTTGTAACATTCCTCAAAATTTCAGCAAGGTTGGGGATGAACCTTCTCAAGAAGTTTATCTTCACGATGAAAGATTGCAATTCCATTTGAGGTTTCTAGGATGGCTGATTTTCAATATGCCTTCAATCCTTTTAGGGTCTACTTTGATTCCCTCTTCAGAAATTATGTGGCCAAGAAGTTTTCCTTCTTGGAGACCAAAGAGTGTATTCTTGGAATTCAAATATAAGCCATATTTTCTACATTTCTCAAAAAAATTTCTCAAATGAATCAAATGTTCTTTATCGCTTTTGGAGAAAATAGTGATGTCATCAAGGTAAATGATTATGAAATATCCTATATCTTTTGAAAAAGCTATGTCCATGGCCCTTTGGAATTTGGCCCTCGCATTCATCAAACCAAATGGCATCTTAACATACATGAATGTACCCCAAGGGTGTGGTAAAGAAGTTTTGTGTTGGTCACTTGGGAATACTAGCACTTGGTTGTAGCCTAAAAAACCATCCAACAATGATATTCTCTTAGATCCAACCACCTTTTGAAGTATATGGTCCATTTTAGGCAAGAGATAATTATCTTTCAAGGAGGCTCTATTCATATTTTACGAAGTCAATGCAAAGCCTTATTTCCGGTATTCTTCCTACTGAGACACAAGGTTAGAAACCCACTTTGTGAGTATCTAAGGGATACTATGATCCCAACATCATACATATTTTTGATCTCTTTCTCAACTAAAGGTAATAAAACGAGGTTTATGCTTCCAAGTTTTTGTTTGAAAGGTTTTCTGATTTTTCCTTAAGAGGAATTTTGTGTTGAATAATGCTTTGGTATCATATGATTTCGTATCTTTTTACTCCCATGCAAACACATCTCCAAACTCCTTGAGAAGTTCAATATATTCTGTTTGATATGAGTAGGGAGAGTGCTAGATAACGTGATCATTTTGGTTTCATTTATGCTCGCCTATGTTATGTTCTTCCATACTAGTTTCCATAGGATCCATATTTGGTTTTTTAGCTACATCATTGAAATCAAAAAGCTCCTCTAATGGTTTAAGCCCCCTCGGTATCGTATTATTTTCACATTGTAAAACTCCAAGGTCCTTCAGTCGCGGTTTGTTTAATAATTATGCCTTGTAAAGATGTTCAAATTGGTTTATATCGGTAGTAGAGGATAGTTCTATTTCATGGGCTTGATTTTCGCCAAGACGAGTCGTTTTCATGGCTTGTGCTAGGTGTTGGTTCGGCGAAAACATTTCTTGAATGCAGAAAATCATCTATGTGTTTATCACCCTCAAACACTTGCCAATAGTTTTCATTGTCGTGGACTGTAGGCCTATTTTTTTCTTTGATATTGAGTTGTTTATTTACACGAGGTATTTTTTCAATTGTTGGCGGCAAAGGCAAGTTCATTTGCAATGTTATTTTGAGCTCTAGGGATGAAAGTGAGTTGATATTTTTCAAAGGTTTTTAGGATATCTAGGGCATCATTCCTATATTCTCTTAATCTTGGGTTTTTTGGCTGAATACTCCCCTTTAATCTCGCTTAATAATCAACTTTGAATCTCCTTGACCCAGTATTTTCTTGGCTCCTAAATCTTTGAGAAAATGTAGGCCAATGAGGAGAGCTTCATATTCTACAATGTTATTGGTGCATTGGAAATTAATTTTATAAGAATGTCATTGGTTTGTATTGTGTATCCATACACTAGCTCCAGAACTTGTTTTGCTACAAGAGCCATCAAAGCTCATTTCCCACGTGTGTTTCTACCTCATGCTCATTATTTTAGCTGTTCAAAATTCTCCGCTAAAGTTAGGGGTCGTTAGATTTTTCTTTTTGAGGACCTGCTTTGTGATCGTCTAGGTGGACTTATTTTCATTTCATTTTCCTTTTCTTGTTGGCTGATTTCATCTTCATTGTATAAGATAAAGGAATCTAAATACGAATGAGTAGAATAAGCAAGAGTGTTGTTTGGCTCCGTCTATGTTTCTTACCATATATTTCGTTAGGAGATTCCGACACATAGGAAATAGTTAAGAATAACTTATTCTAGTGTAGAGTTAGGTAAAGTGTGTTTCTTTACCATGTACATTTGTAATTTATAATCCGACGGTCACGATTTGTAGTGATCCGACGATTATCTCTCACCTCGGTATTAATGACACTTGATCCATGGCTTAACACCCGATTGGTCCATGATCTCTATTTAAAGAGCATGGAGGGTCATTGTCCGGGTAACCATTTATGAGAGAAACATATGTAAAATTTCTTTTTATATTAATAAATTTCTTGAAGTGGTCGTGTTGTCTCGGGCCGTGGACTATTTCCCTCTTTGAGGGTTTTTAACCACGTGATTATACTTTGGTGTACTAATTTGTGATCTGTTTGTGAGAGGTGACCTTTGGTTCTTGATCTAAGGAACTTACCCTATAAATTCCTACATGGTATCGGAGCTATTTTGAGGGCCACGTTCGTTGTTGATCAAAATCGGAAGCCGGTTTGATCGCATGCGAATGTCGTTTTGTGATCTACTATTTATGAACATTTTTTGGGGTTGGAGAACTTGCTCGGTTGTGTCCAGAGCATCTATTACGATTGAGGAACACCTTTCGTTTCATGAGAAAAGGTTTCTGTTGCCCAAATTATGATCTAGAGGTATAAAGCATATGTTTTACAATTATATTTGTTAATAGTTATCGCTTTATTTCGGTTCCCTCTTTTTTTATTTTCTGTTCGTGTTCTATTTATTTGCTAGATCTATACCCTCTTCTCTCGTGTATGCTCTTTGCCGTGCATTGTGTACGATCTCATCAAATCAGAAACAATAAAAAGGTTTTTTTGCTATGTATGCACTTTCCCCGCGTCTTTCTGTGCAATCTCGGGAAATCAGAAATAGTGAAAAAATTGATAGTTACCGGTAAGGCTAACCGAAAATATAACATTCTGCCGTCGGACTTTGCATGGCTCGGTTTTTGTGTTTTTTTGTGCAGAGTGAAAAAGGCACAAACACCGAAGAGTAAAAAAACAAAAAACAAAAACAAAAACAAAAAACAAAAACAAAAACAAAAACAAAAAACCCCTTCCTCCTTTCAAACAATAACGTGATCCTTTTACTATCTCACTTGGTGAGGGTTAGTTTATGAGAATAGAGGTCTTGGGTTCAAGTCTCCTTCTCAAAGCTTCTTTTGTAAAAAAATTGTTCAAAGGGGCAGATAAAACCGCACTTCATCCCGTTCTCGTAACTATGCGACACTCTACAACTCGAGATTTTTCAAAAGGCATAACTTCTTCATCCTAAGCCGTTTTTTTGAGCCCTTTTTTTGAAACGACATAATCTTTTTCGAGATATTCCCATTGGAGCGAGTTAGTTTCAGCTTTTATCAGCTTCAAGTTAAATGGAAAGTGCATGCTCGATTATTCTTAACAACACCAATTATTTCCAATGGCTACCTCACATGGTAGATATACTTAGAAGTAAAGGGATTTATAGAATAGCCACAGGACAAGAAACTAAACCTTCCAATGATAATAAAGTTTCTAAATGGGAAAATAAACAAGATCAAGCATGAGGGTTGATAGGAATGTCCATTGCTCAAGATCTTCGATTTCATATCCTTGACATTGACACTTCGGTGAAGCTCCTGGAAAAGCTAAAAATTGTTTTTTGGCATTCAAAATCAAATTAGGGCCTACCGACCTGAAAATGAGTTGCTTACTTTGGACCCTAATAATTTCTCCTCCATTGAAGATTTTTTGTCCAAATTCAAGACCATTCGAATTCTTTGAGAAGGTTGTAAGATAAAAAAGGAAGATGGTAGCCTCATTTATTGCATTCTTGCTAAGCTTGGATTTGCATACTTTGTATTTGTTTCCGCCTTCCATTCCACTAGAGAAACCATCATTTCTTCGTGAAGCGCCTACAAGAACTCTCTTTTGATGCCTTTTGTGATTCTTTGATAAGAGAACAGAAAAATCTTACACCTTGGTCTTATCACTTCGGAAACACTTCTAAGAAAGCCTTAGTAGCCCAACAACAACCATATCAAAAGAATCCCAAGAAGCAAACGGTATCCTAAAAAGTATGGTCCGAAACCAAACAAGGGTCCTAAGAAATTTCAGCCACAAGCTGAAAAAAGCAACTCACCAAAATGATAAGGCATATAAAAACGAAGGAAAGAAGATAGATAGACATTGCAACTTTTGCAATCGTGATGGCCATTTAGAGTCCAAATGTTTTAAGAAGATGGAAGCCTTAGAAGCAACAATGAAGAAGCACAACATCAATTTGGAGCACTCTTCACCATCATCTTCGTGCGTGGCACTTTCTACTTGTGGTTGTCAAGCATCAGATCTAGTTATGCATTAAATGTATCTTCTCCTTCTCCTTCTCATGAGTGGATCGTTGATTCTAGAGCTTCTTACCACATGGCAAAAAAATAAAGCCATGTTTTCTTCTTTAAATGATTGTAACACCGGTACATATTTATGTTGGTGATGATAGGTCTCTTAATGTTGTAGGATCCGGAACCATTCATCTAGATAATGGTAAGTTTAATGATGTACTATGTGTTCTTACCTTGTCATGCAACCTTCTATCTATTTATCGAGATAACTCATTCGAGTGAAGGGAAAATGAAGAATTCTCACCGCATGATGTTGTAATCAAGGACCTTAAACATCCTAGACATATTTTAGCTATTGAAATTCGTCGATGATTCCACAAGATTGTATAAGTTTGACAAATTTGGGTCATCATGTCTTCCCTCTATTTTTTTTTCTCATAATAATGATGTGAGCAAAATTTGGCATGAGCGATTTGGTCACTTAAACTATCGCTCTCTTCAAACTCTATGTAATTAAAATATGGTGGCACGAGCCTTCCTATGGTATATTTCGGAGATGGTGTTTGCTCTGGATGTGTACTCGGAAAACATCATTGGGATAGTTTTGACAAACGTGCCTCTTGGCACGCTTCGAGCCCTTGCGGCTTGTGCACACCTGATTTATGTGGTCCACTTCGCTGTTGTTTCTTTCTGCGGTTCGCATGTACTTCTTAACTTCCATTGATGATTTTTCTAGCATTTCGGACTTGGATATACTTCTTAAAACTCAAGAGTGAAGTTTTTAACATGTTCTTGGCCTTTAAGGCCTTTGTTGAGAAACAATCTCAGACATCAAATTCTCAAGTTAAGATCGTGACAATGGCGAGAGAATATGTTAACAAAAAAATTTATCAAATTCACAGCGAGCATGGCATTCAATTGCAACATACCGTTCCATATAATCCACAACAAAAATGGTGTAGCTAAAAGGAAGAATCGCACCTTAAAAGAAAGGGCTAATTGTATGCTTTAATCTAAAGGACTTGGTCTCAATTTCTTTTGGCGAAAGGAAGCCATTAATCGTGAAAATTACATAGTAAATCACACTCCTACTAAGGTTTTAAAGAATATAACTCCAAAAGAATCTTGAAGCTCAATCAAACCGGATGTAAGTCACTTTCGTGTTTTGGAAGTGATGCTCGAGCTTTCATATTCCGGATGCTGAAACATAAAGCCTTAGAACTTAAGAGTGAAAAAAGTATTTTTGTTGGATATTCTAAAGATGTCAAAGGCTATAGACTTCTTCAACAAAAATCCAAAAATATAATCATTAGAAGAGATGTAAAATTTGATGAAAATATATTGGCCTCGCGAGCCTCAGTTCGGCGAGTGTGCCACTTGGCCTACTGAGCTCGATTCGACATATGTGCCACCTCTCTCTCTCTCTCTTCTATTTTTAATAGCATTCCTTCTAGTTCGTGATGATGACGAGTGAGGATGAAAATTCTCCTCCACCTCTTTCAATTGTTCCTTTTACTCCACCGCTTCCAAGATGGGTATGCTCTACTCGGGATACAATAGGTTCTCTTGCGTGTGACCCCGCGATCGATGGCATACACGTTCTCGGTTCGAAAGTACCTCTTCCTTATCGGCTCAAGTACCCGGAAAATCCCGATCCATAAACCTTTAAGGAAGCCTCCGATCATCCAGATTGGGATGAAGCTATGAATGAAGAATATCATTCCTTATCGCGTAACGATACTTGGGATCTTGTTCCTCTTCCAAAAGGAAGGAAACTTGTCGGATGCGGATGGGTGTACAAAACAAAGTTTGGACCCGGATGGAAAAGTGGATAGACATAAAGCTCATCTTGTCGCTAAAGGATTTCCACAAGTTGAAGGCATTGACTATACTAAAACCTTCTCCTCATTTGCCAAAATGAATTCTATATGCCTTGTTCTTTCCCTTGTTTCTTCCTTTAAATGGGAATTCCATCGGATGGATGTTAAATCCGCTTCTTACATGGAGATTTGCATGAAGAAATCTACATGGAACAACCCCTCAGCTTTATCCAAAACAACTCAAGCCTTGTTTGTCACCTTAGAAAATCTCTTTATGGTCTCAAACAAGCTCCTCGCTTAGTATGCCAAAATGGATAGATTTCTATTAGATAATGGCTTTTATAGGTGTCATTCTCGACAACAATGTCTCACACCAAGAAAGTGGGTAAGTCCTTCACCATCATTTTTCTTTATGTTGATAATCTTATCCTTACTAGTAGTGATCCAAACCATATAAACCATGTGAAGTCTAGCCTCAAAAATAAGTTTGAAATGACAGGACTTAGGACACTTGCATTATTTCCTTCGTCTTCAAGTCTTGCAATCCAAGGAAGGCATTATCCTCTCTCGGTCCAAGTATGCTGTGATCTTCTACACCACTTTCCCATGGAAGACCGTAAGCCGACCCCTTATCCCTTTCGTTATCGGAGTCAAGATTTCGATCACTTGTACTACTCTTGAAGTTGATGCTACCTTATACCGTCAACTTGTTGGTAAAATTTTGTATCTAACCCATACCCGTCTCGACCTTTCCGTTGCCGTTGGTCTTGTCACTCGGTTTATGCACCAACCCCATGAAAGTCACTAGAAAGTAGCTAAAACAATACTTCAATATATTCGAGGTAAAATTCGAGTTGGGATTCATTACCGTGCATGATCATCTCCATTGTTGATTGGTTTCATTGATTTTGATTGGGCCGGTGACCACGATGATCGAAATTCTACCCTTGCAGGATATGTATTCACTCTCTGGTTCAAGACCTATTACTTGGTCTTGTAAGAAAAAAAGTGCCACATCTCTTTCTTCATTAGAAGCGAGTATCGTGGTGCGGTTGAAGTCGACAAGGAAGCCATGTTGTCTTCGTCGAGATCTGTCTAAATTTGGTCTTCATCAACGGCTCTCCAA
This sequence comes from Pinus albicaulis, assembly GCA_034641835.2. Lineage (NCBI taxonomy): Eukaryota > Viridiplantae > Streptophyta > Pinopsida > Pinales > Pinaceae > Pinus > Pinus albicaulis. The sequence goes on from JAXQQM020070122.1 coordinate 95,947, forward strand.
CTACACTTTGGTGTGATAATCAAAGTGCCATTCGGGGCCTATGTAAAGATCTAGTTCAACATCAGCATATGAAACACATTGAACTCCACATACACTTCATCAAAAATCTCATTCATGATCGTGTTCTCGAAGTGCGATCTTGTCCAACCAATGATCAAGTAGCCAATATATTTATGAAGGCTCTCACGATGCTTAATTTTACCAAAATTTGATCCATGCTTAGAGTTCGGAAAATTGTCATTAAGGGGGGATAGGCTCGATGCCTCCTTCCTTCTCCTATTGTGTCACTTTTGTAAATCCTTCAATCCTATCCCAATTTGTTCTTAAGGGGGGGGATGTTAGGATATTTCAACACATAGGAAATAGGCTCCTTTTGTGTCACCTTTGTAAATCCTTCAATTCTATCTGAATTTGTTCTTAAGGGGGGGATGTTAGGATATTCCAACACATAGGAAATAGTTAAGAATAACTTAGTCTAGTGTGCGGTTAGGTAAAGTGTGTTTCTTTACCATGTACATTTTTAATTTATAATCGACGGTCACGATTTGTAGTGATCGACGGTTATCTCTCACCTCGTATTAATGACACTTTCTGATCGTGGCTTAACACACAATTGGTCCATGATCTCTATTTAAAGAGCATGGAGGGTCATTTGTTCGGTAACCATTTATGAGAGAAACATATGTAACTTTTCTTTTTTATATTAATAAATTTCCTGAAGTGGCCGCGTTGGCTCGGAGTCGTGGACTCGTTTCCCTCTTTGAGGGTTTTAACCACGTGATTACATCTTCGGTGTACCGATTTGTGATTTGCTTGTGAGCGGTGACCTTTGGTTCTTGATCTAAGGAACTTACCTCCCGTAAATTCCTACAATTTCATATGAGATTCTACTGTATAATCTTCTAGTTTGGTTAAAAAACTTGAATGGTAGCATAAGGGATGTCCATTTGAAGGCTTCCCTAAAGTTTGGCTCCCCATGATCTAGATAGAAGCATGCCATATTTTGGGAGAATTTTCAGCAACCACTATGTCCATAACTAGACCGTTAGCAAGAATTTGTGCTAGATTGACACATAAATCCTTAATCGGACCTAAGCATTTGACTATGCTTGAATCAAAAGAATAGAGATCCTTATAAGGTTTGGTAATTTCTAGGACTAATCTCTCCATCACCACTTTTGGCATAAGGTTGTGAGAGGCACCAAAGTCTAGCATGGCATTGTGTAAAATTTTATCATGTATATTCGGCTGACATGAAATGGAGGAATGGTTCCTTCTTGGTATTTTTTCTTCTACTTTAGGACCAAACAACAATTTTGGTTTATCATCCGTCAAGTTTAAGGTATCGTATCACTACCTATATTCAAAGCTTTCAAAACTTAGTTTTTTATATACATCTTGGGTTACTACTTCAACTAAGGGGATGCTAATTTGGATCTTGGAAATTTCACCCTCAAGGCTAGAAAGGGACTAACGTTTTTTACATACTTACATCTGTTTTTCAATCATAGTCTTTTCAACTAATTCTAACTTGTTGTGTTTTATTTGGACTGTTATTTAGGACATATTTTTTAGGGCCACTAGTAGAAGTACTAGGGCAACTTGGGTCAATACTTTTCGTGATTGTTTTTGTCTTTTTTGAATCAATTTACTTATTCAAAGTGCTATTCATCATGTCTATCTTTTTAGGAAGGTTTTCTGAAGTTTTTTGTAGTAGAAGCATCTATTTGGTATTTCTTAGCCGAATCTAGGTACTTTTTTGTCTTGAGATCATTTTGTCTCGTGTACCTCCATTATTGCATTTTCAAAACCCCAATTGGTAATCTTCGTAACCTGGTAGTTTGGGTTAGTTTGTGTCACAGGGGAAGAATCCTTGTTCTTCTTTAGTGAGGAAAACATCTCCCTCACTATTAGATCCTATTATATTTACATGATTTTCTTCCGGCCCTCTTAGTATCCCTTTCTTCTTCTTGATTTACATAGTTTTGTTGAAAGGGAGGCCTAATTTGTTGGTCATTATCTCTTTGTCTATCCCTGAATAGGGTCTCTTATGACATTTGGATTTCTATTTCTGCTTTTGGGGGTTGATTTGGTTTTCTCTAGGAGGCACTCTGTCATTTAAGTTTATGTTTTTCAAGAATCCTTTCCATTACCCTCACTAAGTTGTCAATTTTGGCATCAGATGATGAGGTTGATGCCATTGTTTCATCTTTGTATGTGACTCTCCGTTTTTCAACCTAGCTCTTTTTCTCAATTAGATTTTCCTCTACACTTATAGCTCCTCCGCATATCTTCTAAGGTTAACGGGTCTCTTTCTCTTAGCTTGTAGGCCATGTCCGGATCAAAGCCCTCGGGAAATTTAGCTAGTGCCAAGCCTAGTGGAGGTTTCATGTTTGGGGGAAGTGCATTGTAAACACTATTGAATCTAGTGCAATAATCTTGGACACTTTCCCCAATATTTCTTTTGAGGTTCTCGTATTTTGAAAGGATTTGAAAGAGGGTTCTTTTTAATTTCCCATGTTTTTATAAATGTTTGGTATAGAGAAGGGAGATCGTTTATGCTATTGGGAGTTAAGCTTTTAAACCATTTTTTGGCTTCTCCTCCCAAACTTTGAGCAAATATTCTCATCTTAATGGTCTCTTCTTCTATTTCCATGTAATAAAGCATCATCCATTTTATCCACATGCCGTTGAGCAGATGGCGGATTTAGCTCTAGTGAAATGGGGAATTCGGATTGATAATCATTTGGTAAGGGAACCGAGAGGTTGTGGTAACACTAATGGGGCATACCATGCAGCCATGATAGGAACAAATGGGGGATTTACAAGGGTGGCTTTGTGAAAGGTAAAGTGGGATGAAATGGAGTGTTTTGAACAGTGGAAGTATGGATGGGTGTGTTGGAAGTACTTGGGCCAGCAAGTCGATTTTGGAGCGGATTTGTTATGGAAGTAGCTAAAGTGGTGGAGAAGGTCGAAAATCGGGTGGAGTAGAAGGGAAGGTTTCTCTACTAGAGCTCCGTTGCAAATATGTGGGTTCAAGTTCGAGTTTGGTTTATATCACTATGTGACTTGGTTCTAAATAGGTTCTGTGTGTGAGATAAGTCGGAGTGAGGATCTTTCAAGGTCGTGAGAATTTCAGTGGGACAAATCTTATTCTATGGATAGTCCTAATAACAATTAAATTTCTAGATCTAGAAGTTTGCCACAAATATTTTCTTCGGATCATCAACTCTTTTAGGAGGATTAGGAGTCCTAGGATGGGATCCGGTATTGATCCTATGTGAAGCTAGATTTCAAATTCAAAATTTAGAGAGGTCTGAAAGTTAAGAACCGTTTTCAAAAGTTTTGACCTCTCCCGTTGTTTTAGTACTCTTCTAGAATATGAGACTAAGCTTCTAGACTCCTTGGGACTAATTTGATACAATCTTAAGGAAATCTAAGAGCACGTAGTGGTGTAATAGGCCCTTCTGGGGCTAGTGGAGTCACCCAGGTGGAAATTTTCTAGCTTTTTTGAAGGTAAAATGTCTTATAGTCCACCACCAATAAGAAAATAAAAGCCAATCTATGGATGTTTTGGGTTTTTTTCTCTGAGTTTTTTAAGTGGTTCTATGGTTTGTAAGAGTGTCCTATACCTGAATCATGATGCGGCTAAGATGGTGAAACAAACAAAGTTGACTCTATGGCTAATAGCTTAACTCCTTTAAGGTTTGATGAGGGGTTTCTAGAATCCTAAGGTATACTTAGGTTGTCAGCGATTCGTAAAGTTTCATCATAATCACCATTGTATTGGTAGTGCTTAAAGGTAGCTATGGTTTATTGGATGAATATTGAGTGTTTTATCTAGGGACTTTACTCAAAAAGGTCCCATCGTGATCACTAGAATGTTGTGATGGTGATGAGGTGGTAGATAAACCACGGTATACTATCACCAAGGGTTCTCGAATCTTTTAAGGAATTTTTTAAGCATGAACTTACTCGGAAGGTCCCACGGTGATCGCCGAATGTTGTGATCCGTGATTTGGCAGATTGACAAACCAAATGACAAGGAAACTTCAAAACCAGTCTTTAGAGTTCTAGGACCTAGCCTTCCTGGACACAAAGAGGGATCTCTGACATTGTTTGCAAAGATGTGTGCTTGTTTTCTTTTAAGGGTTTATTTTAGGCTAGTTATTAAGTATCATATTTGTTTGTTTTTTTTGGTTGGGTATGATGATCAAAGAGCGTAGATAGAATGAGGGAATCTCCGAGTCATTGGGAAATGGAATCAAATGAAAGTCATGATAATTTCATGAATGGATTGGGGAGTATCATAGGGGAAATATAACTTGGCTAGTCGATCTTCAAAGTTTTAAGGATAATGAGGTGAACATTAAGGATAAGAATGAAAAGTAGGGAAAAGGGAAATTAAGAATCCTTTATCATGTACCTTAAACAAGAGACATCTTTCAAGGTAAATCGTTTTGAAGCAAACCAAAGGACATGGCAAACCATAGACTTCTTCGGACAAACTTTTAATAATAAAACCTTTCGGACAACAATCGAGCAATAAAAAAGACTAATTTCAGACAAGAAAACATATAAGATAAATAGTAAGAGCAGATCTAAGATCAAACAAAAATAATCTAATCGCTTTTGACCAACTCTTTAGGGATATTTCAAAGCAAATTTTAAAGGAAGACCAGAGGACAAGGCGCGCCATAGACTTCCCTGGTTTAGAATCTACTTAGCATACTTTAAGAAGATCTTTAAAAACAATATCTCAAGTTGTACTCAAAGGAGCATGGACTCACCACTAATTTCCCTGGTTTCACTCTATTGAAATAATTCCTTAAAACAACCTCTCAAGCCTTACCAATGAACATGGACTTACCAAAAGAGAAACTCCTTGGTTATACTCTATTGAATAATTTCTAAAATAACAAGCTAAATGAAACTGGAGGGCAGTTAATAATCCTCCAATCAAATCTTGCAGAAGAAAACATTAAAACAGTGAAGAGTAAATAGAACTAAGGTGCTCTCAAAGGACATTTCTTAGCCTAAAAATTTTACTCTACTGTAACAAAGAAATATGGAAACAAAATGACAACAGGAAATAACAATAACAAATAGAAGCACTCCACCAACAGCCAAGCTCAGGGATCCAGTGATCTAGCCTCATCCATCAACACACAAATCATGGCATCCACAAGTTCCAAGACATCAATTTTCCTTCAACTTCCAAGAGACTATGTATTACTTAAAAGAGTCATCAAATGCCAACTTTACAATGAGTTCAAATGCAGTATTTGTGTTGCAAATGAGGAGGTGAGGTTAAGATAGGGTTTTAGTATCATTTATTACAAAGTAAGTGCATTCCTAACCTTGAAAACCATGCAAGGCATAAGGCAAGAATATCTATAGCTACTTCTCTGTTTCAATAACTATATCTTAACTCCTAAGGAAAAATAGGTGAAGAGTTTGACTTTAAGGCCAATCCTTAACTATTACAATAACTGCCTTGACAAATAAAAATATCTTCTGACTGTGTAATAACTGCCTATTGCCTTTATGGAAAGAAAACATTCTGTAGGTGGCAATTTGGTCTTTGGGGGAGTAACTGCTTCTTTTTTGAGTCATCTGAAGCTGTCTTTGGGTTATCTGTCTTTGTTTTAATCCTTAAACTGTCCTTTAGGCCTTTGAACCTTGATTTAGCTTTAATAATCTGCTTTACTGCCTTTATCCTTTATTCTGCTTTTGTGACTTTTTTTGTTCATTTTTCCTTTGTCTTTAAACCTTTGGATTTTCATCTTTAATCATTGTTTTAAGGGCTAATCCTCTGTGTTTATATTTTGATCTCGATTTATCCCCTTTAATATTTCTGTTCTTCATTCCTTCATCGTTTCTTCATTTGTTTGTTTGTCTGTATGTAGGGAGGGTTTCTTTAGGTGCTGGAGGGTTCTGTAACCCATCGATAATCATGCTTTATCGAGGGTAAAGCTTTATGCGGACCCCCTGACTCTTTCATATGAATTTACCTCTAGATCATCATCCAAAGGTTAATTCTACCTTTTCTTGACTATTTGGAATGCTTTTTTTAGGCATCACCGCCTTTAAAAACCTGCAAAAGACGCAAACACACATTAGTTTAAAACCTGCGGGAGGGGGAAAAACTACTTTTTCGGGGTTTGGAGCTGTCGAGGGCGATCCGCAGAGGAAGAGAGGATGTAGAGGGGAGGGTTCTAGAGGTGGAACTTGGTGGAGAAGTGAAGGAATTTTAATTTTGGCACAAAGGGGAGAAATTTTGTCTTGGAAAACCATGGTGGTTTATCGCGTAGGTGAAAGGCGCTAAGTGGTATTGGGCGGGGGTTGCGAAATTCCACTTATTGATTGTTGTGTGGCAGGGAAAAACATCTTTTATCACGTGGGTTAGAAGTGTTAATGCTTGGCATCAATTTCCGCGCGATATTGGATCTGGACCATCAGATCTCAAAGGGTGAGATCGATGGTGCGGAAGGGTTGAGGGACTGGCATGCAGGTTTGTAGGGTGGAGCCCAGGACAAGTGTCAGGATTTTATTCAACGAGGGGTTAAGTGGAGAGTGGGGCCAGGTGTGATGACATGGCAAGATTTTTCAGGTAGCGCGGGGTTATATAATGAATGGGAGGAGTGATGGGCGGTGACGGGATGACCATTGGATCAGGGCCCATGGCCCTTGATCAACGGTCCAAATGAGTGGATATAGGGCGTGGGTGAAGATGGGAAGAAGGGGGCCCAGTTTAATCTTTAATAAAGGTTCGGGTGGGTTTTTTATAAGGTTTGTCGGAGGTGTTTTTATGAATAGGGAAGGGGCTAGAAATAGGCAGAAGAAATGGTCTTGTGGGGATAAAGGGGATCGAGGGCCGAAATGAAGGGGACTTAGGAACAAAGCGGAAGGTCGGGGTTAGGGTCATATGAGTGAGGGGCTGAGGTTTTAAGCCTGAGAGGGGCTTAAAAGGCCTTTTATAAAGAGGGCAGGTATTGTTATAAAAACAAGGTTTTTATAAGTTTTTAGAAGGTCCGATAGGTTTAAAAGTTAGGTTTTAAACAATGTAAAAAGGGTTTTTATTCTTTAAGAGCCTTTTAGACCAAAATGATGAATAAGAGGAATTATGAGGGGTTTTTAGAGAGGGGAAAAGGGGATGAAATGAGGGTGATAAAATGGGGGAAGCAGGCCCAAAAATGAGCTCTTTTCATAGCAGTAGGGTAGTTTTGAGAAGGCAAAAATAGGCATTTTTAGTAGAACAATTAGGTTTAGGATAATGAAAGCAGTGAAATTTCTAGTACTCACAACATTTTTCAAATTTTGTTTCTAGAAACCTTAGGATTATAAATGAGTCATCTTTTGATATCATCAAAAGTTACTGATGACTAACAGTGTCTCAAGGACAAAGTGTCAATACATGAACTAGTTGAAACAATTGTTCGACAAGAAAATGTGCCATAGAGAGATGACCCATTCACTTTGATAAGTGAGAGAGGGTTTTTCTAGGTATGGTAGTGTGTCATGGCCTTATTTTTTAAATCATGTTTTGTAATTTAAAATGTAAAAGTGATGGTGTGTTTTCCATCACTTATGAAGAAACAATGTTGTTTTGGCCTTGTATTGATAGCTGGGGTATTGATTCCATTTTAATGTAAACTTGACCACGGAGTATGAGTTATAAACTCTTGGCAAGTATGGGATGCTTGGGTCATAGTTGGTCATGTAATTGAGCATGAAATTTGTAAGAAGAATGTACTACAAGTTTGCAGAGGATGCAGGTTTCAGCTCATTATGGCTACGAAGAACAAAGGTGAAGGAGAATAAAGGGTCACCTTTCAAGACAATTGTGGTGCAGACGAGGTACAAAGCAACTACAGATTGTTTTCATGCTTTTGGTGGACCAAAAGCACCTCAATGGGGAGGATTAATCTAGGTGGCTCCAAACACCCTTAGGAGACCAAGAGGGCTCAGAAATGGTCAAAATTCAAAGTGGTTAGAATGCTTTCGAACTAGGACAATATTTTAGTGCTTGTCACCCCGATTCCAATGGCACGAATGGCACTCAAATCCGAGTTTGTATGAGAAAATTCTTTCAGTTTGAATTTTGTACCAAACAATAAAAAAAACAAGTCAAAGTCAACATTCTGCCACGTGGCATGCCATATGGATGACATGTGGTAGGCCTAGTGGGACCCACAATGCTAATGTGGCAGCCCAGTCAACAAAACATGGGGACCCACAAAAAGGTTATGTGGCAGCACCAGAAGTTGACACATGGCAAGTAGGTGGTAGAGGTGGCATATGATGTGTACCAATGAGGGCTTACCACATGGCCCAATCACATGGTGCGAAATGGCACATCAAATTAGGCCCAAGTGGCCTTGGATGGTGCAACCTCCATTTTTTGTCTTATTCTCATTTTTTTGCGAGTTGTTACAATACGGACATACAAATTCCATATATTATATAGTTTGAAAAAGCTATATTAAAACTAAAATTAGGCTTTAAAAAAATATTGGGAGTCAATGGGATTTGAACCCAAAACCCCCCAAAAACAAGTATCTTAATATGATTATGCCAACCAATGTGGCAACCTCACACTTTGTCTTATTCACCCTCACACTTGTTTATAAAATGCCATTCAAATGGTTGAAGGAAACCATGGAGAATGATATAGAATACATGAGAGATGAGGGCAAATGGAGGCCAATGGAGCCGTGATAAAAGTAGAGGTAGAATGTGGAGGACTGGCGCACTTTTCAACATTTAATATCTTTTTTATTTTCAAGTGTGGAACCATGAATGGCCAGACAAGCGGAACCTTGCCAATGGAATCTTGAGGGGCATCACAAAGATTCCCTGAGGCGCAGAACTTGTTGTAGTCAATTTTTGACAAATTTTATGTCGATTTTACACCTCTCGACGATAAGAATTCAATGGTGATGTTCGTTTCAGCAGCATAGCTTCCCATTTTTCGGCCATTTTCCAGATTGGAGTGATGATGCTAGATTCTCAAGTGTGGATAGTCGATTTTATGCCTCTTGAAGCCACGAATTCGATGGTGCAGCCAGATTCAACAGCTGAGAATCCACTTATTCAGCCAACTTCAGGGGTTGAGGTATATGCAGTATTGATATCATGTGCCTCTTTTTTCATTTGTTGGGAGATGTAATATGTTGTTTAGATCCTTTCTTTATGTAAGTTGTGGGATCCATGTTTCTACTTCATGTGAGATGTATTTGCCATGAATTGTTATGATATCTATGTAACCTTGTTGAAGGGATCCTCATCGTCACCTTGTGTGAGATTATTTCATGTTGATAAGAGGCCTATTGTGAGTGAGATTTCTTGTAGCGGAACATCTCGTGGAGAGACCCACTCATGTTGAGGGCATATATCCTTGTATGGTAGAAAACATAGTCCATGTACATCATCACAATTTCCAACACTATATGAAGCGACCTACCCCATTTTAACACCGGGCCCAGAGATGTAGCCTACACTGGGTGAAATATGTTATCAATGTCTCATGTTCTTATGTTGTTGATTATTGTCTTGTTTCTTCTTTCTTAAAGCATGCATATGTGTTCTTTTAATGCTCTTTTCAGTTCAATTCTAACCACCTCACAGAAGTAAAAGCTCTTGGGTAAATCTGGTAGCTGACGAACCCGGATCATGGAAGCTCTTGCTGAATATTCCCCTCGATACCATTCTTCATCTGTCTTTGTATCTATTTCTTTCGTTTGAATGTGTCCGCCCCCTTTTTCATTTGAATCCCTTCTCTTCCTTTTTTCTTTTTGTTTCCTCATGCCTCTCGCTTTTCTTGGCCTCTTCCTCGACCACTATTACTGTTGTGTCCTTGCTGGCCTGCAACATGCAACCCCTCCATAAAAAACAATGTCCTTTTTCTCTTGTGTTTGTTCTCAAGGAACACAAACCTACATACTTCCTCTTGTAGCTCATTTAATTTCAAGAGCTCCTTCATCAATTCATGCACCAACCATCCCTTAATGGTTGTCCTTCATTTTAGGTTTCTTCTTTGCACAAGAAACCATAACGTCCCAAGAAAGTGACTTCCTCCCCAGTTCTGGAATCTGTGTCCTTGACTTTGTCCCCCTTTTCTTGATTTCGAATGTTTCAAAATATTTATAATACATTTACAATGCAACTTGTATGAGGGATTTGTGTGGGGTTGTCACAATAATAAAAAAATGAATACGCTTTGCATGTTTTGTTAGTTGTCCCTATGACGTAATATAATTTAATGTAAAGTAATTAGAAGAAAACCTTGTACTTTTAGAAAAAAATTCAACATGGGATGTAAATAAATTATTTGAATGTCTATGTTAACTAATTTATGTCGATATCAACTTCATATATCTATATATAGAAAAAAATGTTAAAAAATAATAATATTGTATATAATAAAATATTCAATGTGGGTTGTACTTGAAAATATATCAATAACAAAAAAAACATTTTAAAATGTCTAGATTAATATGTTATGTAAAGTCGTACTATATATAGCATTCAAAATTACAATTTAAACAATGAAAAATTACACATCATATTTTTCACTATAAAAAAAAATTGCATCTAAATAAATTTTATCCCTCTCGGCTCATGTTAGATTTGGAGTTAAGACAATATTTGTATAACATTATAATGGAATACAAACCCAATGGAAGTCATGGGAAATCATTTAGATACATATAATGGGAGAATGTTCCTTTGAAGCAAGCCCAATTCCAATAGTTAAAGATGGTTCTCTCAATCTACATCATTAGGTCATTCTTCTCATTACAATAATACCCTAGTGGTAGGGGTATTGATGTTGTACACTCTAACATAGATCTAGAGTTCCAATGGACTTTTCTGTTCCAAGACTCAATTTTCAAGTTATATATATATATATATATATATATATATATATATAAACATGAAACCAAGATATATATCTACATTCCATGATTAGCTTATGGATGATAATTTTTGGTGATTTATTGATAAAGCTTGACGATGATATAAAAATCTATGCATATATTGAAACTGATGTCAATATTATTATTAAATGTTTTGAAGTCAATTAAATTTATATTAAGCTAACTAATTTCAAAATCATTATTGTTTTTTTAAATGTGAATTATAGATCTTGGAGATGGATGACCATTACAATCACATAATATTTGTACTTAGCAAATCCATTCAAAAATCCAGGGGTGTTCAAGAAATTTGAACCTATAACCTCTCAATACCAAAATACTTTAATGATAAAAACTTAAATAATTAAACTAACTCTCAAACTAAATATTATTGTTTTTATTATAAAATTTTATTAGATTATTTAACAATATAAAAATAAAATAATAAAATTAAAATTTAGGAATTGATGAGGACTATGCTCTTCAAGGTAATGCATGTGGCATTGGAGTAGATTTATTGTTGCGCGCAATATTTAAAATCGCACAAGGACGATATTTCCATGTCTGAGATCTATTTCTGTTGTTCAGATTAAATCTTTATTATTGAATTGTTTCACCTATATAGCACGAGAATACAACTGATACATAAATGATCACTGGTCGTACTATGCGGGGCATACAAAAATGACCACTCAGCCTAATATGTGGGATATATAATATTTGAGAGTGTAATTTTTTTTTTTTTTAATTTTTTCTTTCGGAAAACACATTAAAGATTATAGAATCTACGTTTTTCGAACTATCAAGTATTATTTTTTTGATGATGAATTACATTTAATAGTTGAAAACATGTTTACTCTATAATTTTTTGGCATAATTTTCCAAAAAAAAATATTTGAAAATATATAAAATTATACATTTATAATTTAATGTACCTATATACGAAAATACATAAATATTCTCGATATATTTAATACCAGAAATAAATGTTCACCAAACTATAGAATATTAGTTATTTGTATATGCTTTGCCATGATAAGCATTAACTTTGGAATAACCTGCATTCTAGTTTTAAAATTTTATTATATTTGCAAGTTGGTAGTTATGGGAATTTAATTATCAGTGAGATAATATTATGTTAATAATGAAATGAAATGATATTACTTACATATTTTGCAATGATATATTATATTAGTTATATATTATTTAAGTTACATATAATGTTGTTAAGTGGTATTAAATATTTTTAAATATGCAATTTTACTATAACAATAAAAAATGGGATGTTTTAGTTATTTTTATGTTAATTTTTTTATCAATTTTTTTTTCATGTGTCAAATTTTTTAATTTTCTTTTTTACCTATGTAGGTATAGAATTTTAAGAATTTCACATGGGTTATCCTAAAAAGATCATGCCCTAGCTTGTACAAAGATCAAATGGTTCCTTGTAGAGCCTTAGTTTGTGCAAAGGTCAAATGGTTCTTTGTAGAGCCTTCAGGTAGTTTTCTACCATTTTTTAAGTAGTTTTCTACCTTTTTTTCACCAATCACTTATCACCTTCTCTTTGAACATTTAAACATACATGTATCTACTATATAAAGTCTTTGTCCTAAATTCATACTACTTGTAGTGATATCAATGTTGTAGTTTAAGGAGTTATACAATTATTATATTATTTGTAGTGCAAAAATAAACCATAATAAACAAACAAAAATATATAAAGCATACATGTATAGAATGACCACGAAAAGAAAGATAGAATTAATTATAGTACTTGTTATACCTAGTCTTTATTAATACTCAACAATAAGATCTATAATGCTATATTCATGTTTATTTATAGTAGTTACAAGATGGTTGATAGCTATAATTACCATAACTATCATTATCCGTTAACTTGACTAATCAATATACTGACTTAACTTCTTATTTGATTTCTCTTTATACTTCAACTACACTTAATCAATTATATTACATAGTTTACTCTCTAGCTAGGCTTCTCCAACAAGTTTCAACCTACATGAAAAATCTTATTTATAAAAATATATTGTATCAAACAACTTTCATTTAATATAATTCATAATTTCAAATTTACAAATAAACAAATTATTTCTCTCTATTTTCCATCAATCACTTATTTCTTTAAAACTATATTATTAAAAAAAAACCAAAAAATCCCAAAAAAATCCCTCCAAATACTTCTCATAATCTATGAATGATAAATAATACCTCAATTCCAATCACCACACCTTTGAGGAGATCAACAAAATTGAACCATAACCTAGAAAATGAAAAACTACAATTTAAAAAATCAATAAAATAAAAATAATTCTAAATACGACATAATACTCTAAGGTTTATAATGTATTAAACAAAATTTTAAAAGCATCGCCCCTATGAATATACAATACTCCTAGCCTATACCTTATTCATATTCTTAACATTTTATAGCATGAAGACATATTCTTAACATTTTCATCCCATCCACCAAGGTTCAAATCTCCGTGGAGAGATACCCCTGTTGTGTCTTGGCTAGAAGAGTAGGCGACCCCATAGTGGACGTCTCGGCTCTTGTTGAGGCATAAGTTAATTGCTATTGTGTGCGGCTTGCAGGCTGTTGCACCTAGCCTAGGTTTATAGTGGCAGCCAGTTGGATTTGAACCCGGGCCTTGCTCAGACAACTCTCACCAGTTACCGATTGTCCTAAAAAAAAAAAAAACAAAAACAAAAACAAAAACAAAAACAAAAACAAAAACAAAAACAAAAACATTTTATAACATGAAGTTCTCTTTAGTGAAGACAAATTGCTATTTTATTGAACCGATTCTAATGTCGGTTTCTAGCTTTTTCTTAATTAAACAAAAAGCAAGGTTCCCAATGAATTGACTTTGAACTTGGCATATCTCTTTTTTTTTTCAAAGATATGATCCGATTTGAATGACTTCAGTTCAAATAGGAAAGAGTGGTCAAGACATAAGAAATCCCCACATGATTTTGTCACGTACTTTACCTTTACTTAACATGTTAACTTTATTTCTTTCCTAACACCTCACTCATATATTTTTCTTTTCATCTCCTATTCTTTACTTTAAGATGTTAATCTTTATTAACACCTCACTCATATATTTTTCTTTTCATCTCCTATTCTTTACTTTAAGATGTTAATCTTTATTTTGGGGAACAACGGCCCACACCAATTTGTTTCCTTTGATTTAGGACAATAACAACATTGCAGGAAGATGGCAAAGTATCAAAATTTGAATAAAATGAAGAATGAATAAACATGATAAGTTGATGTAAAAAAATAAGATGTTGAAATCATGTTGTTTTTTTAGAAGAGGAGGTTTTTTGTTTTTTTTTTGTTTTTAAATTAATTTTTAAATAGAAAGATGATGAATTACCAATTATATAAGTTGTTGGTAGTTTTAGTTAATTTAATGAGATTTAATATTAATATTTTTATGATCGGAATATTTAATTATATTTTAATTATATTTGAAACCATAGCATAGATTTATATTAACTATGGATTTAATAAGCTTAAAAATATCAATTTTTTAAGATACACATATTTTTTTAAATATAAAACTGGATAAAATGGTTGCACCTTAAGAGATTAAATCTCTATTAATAGTTAATAGATTTGAAATTAAAACCAATTTATGTTATTTCTTTATAATACTATTTATATTATATATAAATTTTACATCTTTATATAAACATATTCATACTTTTATTCTTATTAAATATTCATAATATATATTGATATATAATTTTTCTTTAATAGGTTTTATATTTTATATTTAATTTTTAAATATTATACATATTTATAAAAATAAATTATTATAAATATTAAGTTTTTATATATTTATTGATTAAATTTAATTATAGTTTTTCAAATATTATTTATAAATATAAACTATTTTTACATTAATTTATATTGTAAGATGGATCTATAATTTATAATCATTATATATATATAATATGAGTGCCTTAAGAGTGCAACCCATCACCAGCAATCATTATTTATATTTATTTCACATATAAAATATTATTAATTTTAATTTTATTTAAATCCTTATAATTTATATAATTGCATACATATATATATATGGTATGTATATGGTATTTTTGATTAACATGTTTTATAATTTGTTTTTTTTAAGTGATGTGAGTAAGATAGATTATATGTTAGAAAAAAAAATATTATAACTATTAAGTTTTTATATGATTACTAATTAAAATTGAAAATGCAGTTTTGAAATATCATGGTTACAAATATGAATAATATTATATAAAAAATTGAATTGACTTGAGTTGACCTATTATTTTATTATTAATTATTAATTTTTATATTATTTTTTAAATGAGATGACATTTTATTTCTTATTATTTTTTTGATTTAATGCTTCAGTGCGATTTAACTTAATTCTTCACTACAAAATCTCATATTGCAATTATTCAACAAGATGAGTAACCTAGCAAGAATCCTCCATAGTTCTCAGTTTTAGATGTCAGATTTAGAAGTTGTTTTAACTCCATCTTGAAAATTAGTATTTCGAAAACCATGTACTTTTGGTGGTTAAAGTTACAACCTTTTACTTAACCATGGCCTTAAAATCACATGATGTCATAAACAAAAACCTTATTGTTCAAAATACTTTGAATGACCCTTTCCAAAAGTTTGAAGTAAGATATGGATTCTATCTAAGAAAATTTCGCGAGGTACACCCGGCAATCTGGCATTCTCTTTTATGCAAATATTTATATATTAGGCGCCTTATGGGTTGGCTTAATTGAAATAAAGTGAGCATCTTTTTTCAACTTTTCTGCCACTACTACCATGATGAGAAATGCTTCCTTATTGTCTTTAGTAACTTGGTGATAAAATCAATGGTCATGTAACACACTCCCTTACATTTCTTAACCAATGGTGGTTATTTGGTAGACCCAACCCCCAAGATATTGTTAAGAGAATGGAGTCTAGAAATTTATTTTAATTTTTTCTTGTAACTCTCAACACATGGTCCCTTAAATGCCAAATGTTTTCATAGTTACAACGAAGTAATACATTTGAACAAGATAGGCCTGACCCAAACAAAAACATGGGTGTGTAAGACAAGAACAACATAACATGCAACAAACTCATATCTATAGCAGCCATTCAATAGCCATATGCTTATGGCTAGCCTACAATGAATGTGGACAAGTTGGAAGGCCTTTTACTCGTCAAAGAGACATGCACGTCAAATATTTGTAATTTTATATTTTTGATAAGCCCCCCCAAATTACATAACACTTGCCTTTTGGGGCAATTCATGAGTCAAATGCACAGTGTATATTCACCAAAGCGCAACACATCATAGGATAATGGAGAAGGGGAGAGGCATATATTTGGAAATACTTTGATTTAATAGACATGCATATGTATTGTACAATGTGGATTACAACACTTTCCTTAAAATGTAAATGATGGACTTTGATTGCAAGGAAATACCAAGTAAAGAATGACATGAATAGTCAATATATAGACGGATTATCATATGCGCTAGTGTGTAATATTTACCATGCCAGATGGTTCCTGTAGGACTATGCCTAGTAATGGCATGCTTGTCTTAAAAATGTTGAGTAATATCAGCAAGCTACCTAAAGTCCACAAAAAATGAAGGTATAAAACATCCATTCAAATGGGTTTAAAGACCCAGATACATATGAGTGTTAGTTTTGATTCAATATCACTTGGACTAGGTTGTTGATCATAAATTGCAAGGACATATTACTTTGAAAATAATAATCATAACGTTACCTTGCTAGAGATGTGAGGCATCTGAACGAGGAAACTACTTTCAAAGGAATTTCTTCTCACAACATTGCATTGAGATATGTGAACTTTGGGAGCTTGGTACAGACTCATGAGTCATAGTTTCAAAGCGTCATCATGTTTATCATGCTTGAAAGAGATAGTAATGGAGATACATGTAGCTACTTCATCAATATTGTGTAAGTGGCTTGGTTCTTTTTATAGAATTACCAGATCCTTGATCCTTGAAAGCCTTCATCTAAATTTTACAGGCTCTTTTAACAACATTCAAGTGACAAGTTGTGAATGTGTTAGGTCCCTATATTACTAGTATAGTCCCTTATTGTTGTTAGTGTAACCCCCTTATTGTTATTATTGTACCCCTGTAACCCCCATATTGTTATTATTGTGCCCTTAAATTATTTTTGTTAGGCCGGCTAGGATTACATTGTGGCCCCATTAGGATTACATTATGGCCCCATGGACTCCTATATATAGAAAGGAGGTTTTGTAATTTGTATCATCCAAGAATTTTTCATTCATGTAATGTATTGGAGGTTGCCCCATCGAAGTGGCTTATTTATAAGGTGTTGATATCTCTTTTATTCTATTTTTGGAGTTGGTTTCACAACATTTGGTATCAGAGCTTTGGATTCTAGGGTTTCGCTGCTCCAAACAAGTCATCGTGGAATTTTCTCTATAAATTTTTTTATATGAAGTTTCAAAAGCTAAAATTTTGAGGGTGTGAAGCCAAAATCTTGAGCAACATTATCAAAAAATTTTAGAGCTAGGTTCACAATATTTTTGGAGATATGATCTGTGGAAGTTAGGTCTTTTTGCAGGCTCCTCAATTTAATCTAAACAGGTCATCGTGGAATTTGCGCTATAACATTTTTTATACGAAGGTTTAGAATCTAAAATATTTAGGGTGTGAAGCTGAAATCCTGAGGAAACTCGTCAAAAATTTTTAGAGCTTGGTTTGCAAAATTTTCGGAGATATGATCTATGGAAGGTAGTGCTTTTTCAGACTCCTGAATTTCATCTCAAAGAGGTGATCGTGGGAAAATATTCATAACTCTCTCTTTGAGCATCGAATTGGAGTGCCGTAAAAAGTGGTCATAAGTATACAGACTTTAGTATCTTTTCTATCAATTTCAGAGCTAAAAGATGAAATAGGGACATGTGGCAAGTCGTACAATTTCGCTCTACTGAACTAGTCCATAATTAGGTCATTGTGGGAGATTGGACATAAATTTTCCTTGGAGAATCCAAATCAAGTAAGACCTGTGGCATTAGAAAGATAATTCAGAAGGTTACCTCAGTGCCCAATTTAAGATATTGAAGAGCTTCAATCACAAATATAATCCAATTTCAATATCGAGCTCCTCAAAAGCAAGAAAAAGGTGTGTATTTTTTTTTACGAATTGCATAAGTCTTGTTTGAAGAATCAATTTGAATTGATTACAAGGGCATATTGTAGAATATATATCAGTATTGGGTTAAAAAAAATGCCCCGTAAAAATAATTCAACACCCATTAAGCCTTCAAAAGGCTCTACTATGACTCGTGAAGATGAAGAATTGCAACATGATCTATCAAAATTACAAGAGCAAGTGCACCAAATTTCGCTCTCTCAAAGAGCAACAAAAAATGAAATGGATGTTTTGAAGAAAGGCGTGGAAGCGAAGATGGATGGTTTGAATAAAGGTGTGGAATCTAAGACAGATGGCATGGAATCTAAGATGGATGAAATGGAAGCTAATATCGATGAAAAAATGAAATACAACATGGAAAACATGAAGAATGATCTGTTGAACCCTTAGTTAAATTGAGAGGGGCGGGGGTGGGGGAGTGAATCAGTTTAACACATTCATGGAATTTTAAAACTTTTTCATTAACACTTGTTTACACCTTCATTTCATGTTCAACTTAACATGTGAGAAATCTTAGAATATGAGAGCAACAAGCATTAATATAATGTAACAGTAGACTTAATATGAGAGAAGCAAGTATTAAGCAGATGATATAAACCAATTCAACACATAAACATCATGCATAGTGACACCAGATATAAGTGGAAACCCATAAAGGGAGAAAACCACTTCTTATTATTGTTGTGATGCAAAGGCAAGCTCCAACTCCCTCTCACCACTGATTTTTTGTAGGCACCAACCTACAGGAGGCTCTAGCCTAAATTCTGCAAGCTACAACTTGCAAGGAAGCTCCAACTCCCATCAATTTTCTGCAGGCACCAACCTATAGGAGGCTCCAACCTCAGTCAGCTACAACTGACATTTTATCAAGCTACAACTTGATGTGGAAGCACCAACTCCCGTCTATTTTCTGCAGGCACCAACCTACAGGAGGCTTCTACCTCAGTCAGCTACAACTGACATCTATCAAGCTACAACTTGATAGGGAAGCTCCAACTTCCTTACTCATTCAAAAGAAAAACAGTTGCCAATTTACCTTGGTTATCATCTCTGTTCTGTACCTTCTCTTCTGTTGTCCACCAGTCCTCATATCAGCCCTGCATCATCTCTGCTCAGCTCCTCCTTCTTCTCTGCTCAGATCCTCCTTCTACTTTGCCTCACTGCTTCATTTCTGCATTCTCTGACTTTTCACAGCATCTCGTTCTGCTCCTCCTTCTTCTTATCTTCTCAGCCTCAATTCCATACTCTGCATTCTCTATACTCTCTCTCTCTAACCTCTTACAGCTTTCTTATTTTCTTCACCTCTCATCAATTCTGCTGCACACTCTCTTCTTCTCTCACTCTATTTTAGTCAACCTTCTCCCCTTGGATATTACCCTGTTTTATACAAAATATCCTCATGGTTGTTTGTATTCTACTGGGAATTCAAAATGGACAGCCATGTCTCTTTGCCTTCTGCCTTCTCATCTCTTTTATCTGCTCATTCAGAAAACATAACTGTAGGTACCAATTTATCATTACAGTGGGATATTTGTTCTCTTCTGGAGACTTTCCAATGCATCACAAACAATAAAAATCAAAATCATTTACATTCAATTACAATGAAAACTCCAGCTCACTCATTCAGCCTCTTGGCTCGCTGCACATTTGTCTTTTCTTTGACTGTGTCTTTGTCCCTTTCAGCTCTGTTTGTTTCCTTATTCACTGTCACAGGGTAACAACCATATGTCATACATATGTAGCTATGCTTTTTATATCAAGCTAATCGATTCTCGGCACAATAATAAAAATATGTTTTGATATGTGCACTGCCGTGGTGTAACTACTATGTATCTGTAACAGTGCCTTTTATATATAACACAACTTCAGCTCTTGGCATAATAGTAAAAGCCTGTTTAACATATAAAATTCCCTTTCGGGCCCACCATCCAAACTTTGTTTTGTGCTCCGATGCGATGAGTCTCCTCTAATGATTTCCGATTGCGATTACACTCTTTGCGATTGTTCCAATGCCATTAATCACAATCGCAAACTTCATTGGTACGTTCCACTGCTTAACCTTCATGCTGATTCGATGGCCCCACACTGCATATATATATATATATATATATATATATATATATATATATATATATATGTTCTCCAACGGAATGTAAAGACCCATGAATTTACTTTGGCGAATGCCCAGCACGCACCTCATTTTCTATAAGTTTCGACTTTAGCACAATATATAAATATAACACCATGTATGCATATTCCCCGAGTCAAGCGTTGTAAACATTAATATAAGGGGTCGATTCCATTAAATCAATAGAATATCATATATCCGGGCCGACTTGCCATGCTTTCCGATGCTATACATTACTCCTCGACTTCTTCCGATTGTGATTGATCACAATTGCAATTTCCATTTGAATGTATCGACATTCCAATGCTCCGATGCTCCGATTCGATCAATCACTGTTTATCGGAACTCAAATATGTATGATTTATAGTTTATATGCCCATTAGGTCCGGGCTTCAATCGCAATCGCAACTTTTGGTTGCATGTTCCGATATGCCTATACTCCTATGCGATTAGGCCAGAATTCAAATACGTGTTAATCACAGTTTATACGCCCATCGGGTCCGGGCTTCAATCGCAATAGAAAATTTTGGTTGGGTGTTCCGATATGCCTATACTCCGATGCTCCGATGCGATTAGGCCGGAATTCAAATACGTGTTAATCGCAGTTTATACGCCCATCGGGTCCGGAACTCAATCGCAATCACAATTTTCATTTGTATGTTCCGATATTCTTATGCTCCGATGCTCCGATGAGATTGGGTGAGGGTCCCACTAGCTATCAAATCTCCGGAACTCAAACATATATGAATCATTGTTTAAACCATATCGGGTCTGGAACTTCAATCGCAATCGCAACTTCTATTGTCATGCTTTGCTGCCACACTTTTCTCCGATAGGATGTAACACTGGTATGTCGTAACTCAAAAATATATTAATCACCTTTTTCGATGCGATTGATAAGGGTCCCACCATATGGTACTTTTCCTTTGATAGAACCCTGCCTTGATCTCACAAAGCTAAAGATGAGGCAGGCATATATATATATATATATATATATATATATATAGAGTAAATATAGATATATATATATATATATATATATATATATATGCTTTGGTCCTTTGTATATAAAGCACAATATATGCAACGCGCTGCATATATATAAGCTTCCACTTCCGCCTGGGTTACGATTCCCGGAATAAGGTTTATATATATACTTTGCCACTTGGGTTAAGATTCCTGGAATTGAGTTTATGTATCCTCCAACTGGATAATGATTCTCAGAATATTATGTAGGTTTGCACATGGTTCCATTCCATAAAAAAATGGCTCTACCTCTGCTGTGATAACGGCTCTGCCTCTATATTCGCTGCCTCTGCCTCTGCCTTAGCTGTGCCTTTTTTTTCTATCTATTTCGTTTCTTCCGATCTGCTGTTTGACTGTTACATTTCGACAGTCTTCTTCCGCCTGTCTCCTTTGCTCCCTTTGTTTGATTCTTTGCTGCCTCCTTTGTCTATCTCTGTCTTTTCTGCCTCCATTGCCTTATTGCTGGTTCAGGTACTTCTCCTTTGCCACAGGGTTTATTCAACTCTATTTATAAACCCTGATAGACTCAAAATAATCCATGCATAGTCAATTTCACATAGGAGCCATTTATACTCCCAATTATCTTCTTCGCTTAACTCTGCCCCTTTTTCAAAATCCAATGGCCCTCATTTTGTCCTCACTACTCTGCACCTTGAATAACTCTCTGCTTCTTTGCTACCCTCTGCTCCTTGACTGATGCTGCTCCTTACTTCTCTTTTTGTTATATTTGCTACCTCTCTTTTTGCCTCCTCTGCTCCTTGAATGATGTTTCAGGTGCTCCTCCTTTGTCATCTCCTTTTCCATCAATGACAACATTTCCAACAGTCTCCCCCTTTGGCATTGATGGCAACACATCCATCGATAATCCAATGCTTCCTCCAAGTATTTCTCTGGATGGCTTCTTTTAGAAGACCCTTTCTTCTATTACCTGCTTTTCCTCCCCCTTTGACATCAATGGCAAATGGTTGCACATTTCTCAGTGTTGATTCTGTCTTTGCATTTCCTCTCTCTGATTTGTGTTTAGACCACCTTCTTCTGACTATGTACCCTGCTGCTCCAGATTGGTGTATAAGACTTGTTGAGAGAACACTATGAGGATTATTGGACTTGAATAAACACTGTAAATTGATACAATCCAAAGAACTGACTCCTTTCACCTGTATAAAGCTGAAAGTGAAGATAATGACACTTCATAGAACACATTGTATCAGCTTTATCTAATTAGAGATGCATCATTGGATTAAACCTAAAATACTATGCATGCTTCAAATATACTTCAGTTTCTAGTATTATCTTCATCAGAAATCCACATCTATTGAGGAAGTTGTCGTTGGAGTATGTCTTCTTCTGCTATACACATCTGCAGTGCCACACTTGTTCAATTGTGATGATGTCAATATGTCTTTTATAGCTGTGGTACACCTTTCCTGCCTGTTGGTGATGATATGAGCTAGGATGTTGATATTATCCTTAATAGCTAAAGGTTCTTGTTACAGCTATGATCAATGAATTAACCAAAATTTGATCTAAGAGATCAAATGCCTTTACTGCTTGCATAATGTACTTTCAAAACAAAAGCTTGAGGTAGGATGCATTCAATGTATTTGTAAATCTCACTTATCAACCATGCAATTCATTAATGAAATAAGGAGGTATGTATGTCTATGATCAATCTCTCATTTAAAGGTGAATTATCAACAAATCCTTTGTGCTGGAGTATTATTTAGATAAAAAAAACTTTTGAGCTTCAAATGGTAATCACAGCTAGTCCTTTATTCTTCAGATACTTTGACTGTTCTATCAGGATGAACTTTCACACGAGCATATTCAAGATGTTTAATTGAAAACTTAGCAAACATACTTCATACTTTTTTGTAGCTGATCTTAAGAAAGAGGCCTTGAAGATATACATGTACCAAATTCAGGAAGGCATGCAATTATATATATAGAAGAAGATATTTCTTCAGTGCTCAATATACTACTTCAAGTGTAAGCAAGATAATGTTATTTTTTCTCTGCTACTAACCTTTTCATGCTGAATGCAGATAATACTGGGAATATTACCTTGAGGTTCTTTTGCCATAGTTCTTTGGTCCTGTGGACCTGTATCATACTGCTACTCCACTGATAATTCTTGGTAATCTGTTGATAAGCATGCTTCTTGTACCTAAACACCAATTGATATTACTTTGATAAACCATGCAGAGATTTTACTTTAGCTTGCACATTTACCCATAATTAAGACATCCTTCATAAATTCTATTATTGAGCTCTCCACTGTTTTCAACAACAATCATCAATATACTGAATTTGATCTTGGCATCATTAATCTTTTGCTTTTTCTGTCATTTTATTCAGAGGAAGTCACAACATTTTCTTTTCTAGGACTGCTCCAGAACCATTGTTGCTTTACATACAATTCAACTGTTCTAACATAGTGATCTTTAGAAGGACATCTTCAATTTATATACTATGAATCTTCATGGACAGATTACTCAGAGATTAATCACTCACTTAACTGCCTACCTCCAAGGGGACTTTTCATAGGTGAATGATGTCATGACATAATGATGATAGTCACTTCTCTTACTAATCCTTCTTAATGTGATTCATTTGTTAATTATAGCAGTATGATGCACAATGTGATCATCACTTAATGTGCTGATTTTTCCTTAGCTTACATGTTCATGGCCGATGTTCTCTCTACTCCCAAGGCTTCTTGCTGCTTTCTCTCCTTCCATCAACCTGTTTGGCTATTGTGTGCTTTAGGTGTTCTTCTTCCTCTATAGTTCTCTGTTGGAGAAAATTGTCCTGTGCATTCTTGATCTTATAGCTGTCCTTATTCCAAGGAGCTCTTCTTAGACTTGTTTTTGTGGGGACTACATATGAACTGCTCTCCCCCTGAGATGCTGCTTCATATCTATCACTGGTTGGATATTTTCTTTGTTTCCTAGAGCAGCTCCCCCTGAGACTATGCTAGATTTGTTATGTTATTGAGATGATAGGCTCCCCTTTTCTCTTTTCTTTCCATACTCTATTGGG
The DNA here is from genome assembly GCA_034641835.2 of Pinus albicaulis. Taxonomy (NCBI): domain Eukaryota; kingdom Viridiplantae; phylum Streptophyta; class Pinopsida; order Pinales; family Pinaceae; genus Pinus; species Pinus albicaulis. The sequence goes on from JAXQQM020070122.1 coordinate 120,298, forward strand.
GTTCATCATAATGTCTGCACTCCTTTCCGATTCATAGTTTTGTTTGATTGGATTGGATTTCATCATCTGTCTGGAGTTCTTTAATATATATGGCAGGTTACAGTCTTTTGATTTGTTACCATGATTGAGGCATACATAACATCTTATTTGACCAAGGTTCATTTGAGCTGATGTATAATATTTTGTTCCTCTTCTTGAATACATTTTACAATCAACAATTTTATGTCCAAAATTATTGCATGCATAACAATAGCCATGGAAATGATTTGTGTACCTGGTGGAAGATTATCTTTTCCATTTGCTTGCTTGAGGTTTTCTTCTTGTTTGTAGCATCTTTTGCTGGTTGGACTGGGTTTGCTTTCTCTTACAACATGTTGCAATATGTCTTTGTTTGTGGTAGGTAAAACATGTGATATTTTTCATAGGAGGAAAGAACCTCCTTTGACATCTTCCAAATTTATTCAAATCATCTTCAGGAGCATATGAGCCTTTAGCAGCTGATTGTTTCATCCTCTCATTCTGTGTTCTTCCATGTTGCTGCTTGATTCTGTTTGTTTCTTTACAAATCCTGTTCTTGTTGGTTTCTATTTTTTTAGTAATCTGCTGGCTTGCTTCACTGTCCTTTACAGATTTTACAAAGATAGTTTTCTTGTTATCTTCTGTTTTGGACTTACTGGTTTCTCCTACATATCCTAAGCCTGCCTTTATGAGAGGTGATCTTTGAGCATTTAGCATCTTGTCCATTTTTCCAGTGCTTTTCATTAGAGGTGTATTCATTAATAGTTCTCTTTGGGATTTTTCTAAATTATTTCTCAGACTCACTACTTCTTCTTCCAATCTTTCACATTCCTGACTTTTCTCTCTCATTTGTTGCAGCAGAGTGTCTTCTACTTTCTTTGCTTCTTCAAGCTGTGTCTTCAGGCCAATAATTTCTTTCTTATCTTCATATTCTTTCTCATCACATATTTGTACCAATCTCTTAAGGTCTTTGTTTTTCATTCTTCATTTTTTCTATTTCAGTCAGAGCTGTGTCAAGTTTGGATTTTTCTTCAGCTGCAATTTCTTCATGGCTCTTACTACCATTCACACTAGCAGGTACCTCATTTGATTGAACATCTTCTTTTTGACATGAATTTCTCTTTTTCTTAATTCTCTTCTCCTTCTTGACAATGCAATCCTCAGTGTCTACTCCATGCATGAAATGCAGTCTGTCCTAGATTTCGTTTGCTGAAGTTAAATCCATTATTAACTCAAGATCCTTGTTATGAAGATTGTTATATATCACACATTTTACCTTGGCATTCCTCTGTTGTTCTTTCACCGTGGGTGAGTCTTTGCAGTAACCCTCACATACAAGCTTCCATACCTCAGGTTCATCAGCCATTAAACCTGTTTTAACCTTATCTCTCCATTCAGGAAAGTTTTCCGTATTTAGCACATGTACATTTTGATAGTCCATGACTAAGCCAGATCTCCTTCAAGCTATTAAGCTTACACCAAAGGAACTGGCTCTGATACCAATTGTTGAACCCTTAGTTAAACTGAGAGGGGGGGGGGGGTGAATCAGTTTAACACATTCATGGAATTTTAAAACTTTTTCATTAACACTTCTTTACACCTTCATTTCATGTTCAACTTAACATGTGAGCAATCTTAGAATATGAGAGAAGCAAGCATTAATATAATGTAACAGTAGACTTAATATGAGAGAAGCAAGTATTAAGCAGATGATATAAACCAAATCAACACATAAACATCATGCACAAAGACACCAGATATAAGTGGAAAACCATAAAGGGAGAAAACCACATCTTATTATTGCTGTGATGCAAAGGCAAGCTCCAACTCCCTCTCACCACTGATTTTCTGTAGGCACCAACCTACAGGAGGCTCCAACCTCAATTCTGCAAGCTACAACTTGCAATGAAGCTCCAACTCCCATCAAATTTCTGCAGACACCAACCTACAGGAGGCTCCAACCTCAGTCAGCTACAACTGACATTTTATCAAGCTACAACTTGATGTGGAAGCACCAACTCCTGTCTATTTTCTGCAGGCACCAACCTACAGGAGGCTCCTACCTTATTCAGCTACAACTGACATCTATCAAGCTACAACTTGATAGGGAAGCTCCAACTTCCTTACTCATTCAAAAGAAAAACACTTGCTGATTTACCTTGGATATCAACTCTGTTCTGTACCTTCTCTTCTGCTGTGCATTAGTCCTCATATCAGCCCTACATCATCTCTGCTCAACTCCTCCTTCTTCTCTGCTCAGCTCCTCCTTCTACTTTGCCTCACTGCTTCATTTCTGCATTCTCTGAATTTTCACAACATCTTTTTCTGCTCCTCCTCCTTCTTATCTTCTCTGCCTCAATTCCATACTCTGCATTCTCTATACTCACTCTCTCTAACCTCTTGCAACTTTCTTATTTTCTTCAACTCTCATCAATTCTGCTACACACTCTCTTCTTCTCTCACTCTATTTTCGTCAACCTTCTCCCCTTGGATATTACCCTGTTTTATACAAAATAGCCTCACGGCTGTTTGTATTCTACTGGGAATTTGAAATGGACAACCATGTCTCTTTGCCTTCTGCCTTCTCATCTCTTTTATCCGCTCATTTAGAAAACATAACTGTAGGTACCAATTTATCATTACAGTGGGATATTTTTTCTCTTCTGGAGACTTTCCAATGCATCACAAACAATAAAAATAAAAATCATTTACATTCAATTACAATGAAAACTCCAGCTCACTCATTCAGCCTCTTGGCTCATTGCGCATTTGTCTTTTCTTTGACTGTGTCTTTTTCCCTTTCGGCTCTGTTTGTTTCCTTATTCACTGTCACAGGGTAACAACCATCTTTCATACATATGTAACTGTGCTTTTTATATAAAGCTAATTGATTCTCGGCACAATAATAAAAAGACGTTTTGATATGTGCACTGTCGTGGTGTAACTACTATGTATCTGTAACAACACCATTTATATATAACACAACTTTAGCTCTCAACATAATAGTAAAAGCTTGTTTAAAACATAAAATGCCCTTTCAGGCCCACCATTCAAACTTTTTTTTGTGCTTCGATGCGATGAGTCTCCTCGGATGATTTCCGATTGCGATTACACTCTTTGCGATTGTTCTGATGTGATTAATCACAATCGAAAACTTCATTGGTATGTTCCACTGCTCAGCCTTCGTGCCGGTGCGATGGCCCCAAACTGCATATATATATATATATATATATATATATATATATATATATATATATATATATATGTTCTCCAACGAAATGTAAAGACCCATGAATTCACTTTGGTGAATGCCCAGCACGTACCTCATTTTCTATAAGTTTTGAATTTAGCACAATATATAAATATATCACCATGTATGCATATTCCCCGAGTCAAGCATTGTAAACATTAATATAAGGGGTCGATTCCATTTAATCAATAGAATATCATATATCCGGGCCCACTTGCCATGCTTTCCGATGCTATACCTTACTCCTCGACTTCTTCCGATTGTGATTGATCGCAATCGCAATTTCCTTTTGAATGTATCGACATTCCAATGCTCCGATGCTCCGATTCGATCAATCACTGTTTATTAGAACTTAAATATGTATGATTTACAGTTTATATGCCCATCGGGTCTGGGCTTCAATTGCAATCGCAAATTTTGGTTGCATGTTCCGATATGCCTATACTCCCATGCTCCGATGGGATTAGGTCGGAATTCAAATACGTGTTAATCACAGTTTATACACCCATCGGGTCCGGGCTTCAATCACAATCGCAAATTTTGGTTGGGTGTTCCGATATGCCTATACTCTGATGCTCCGATGCGATTAGGCCGGAATTCAAATACATGTTAATCACAGTTTATACGCCCATCGGGTCTGGAACTCAATCGCAATCGCAATTTTCATTTGCATGTTCCGATATTCTTATGATCCAATTCTCCGATGTGATTGGGTGAGGGTCCCACTAGCTATCAAATCTCTGGAACTCAAACATATATGAATCGTTGTTTAAACCATATCGGGTCCGGAACTTCAATCGTAATCGCAACTTCTATTTTCATGCTTTGCTGCCACACTTCTCCGATGCGATGCAACACTGTTATGCCATAACTCAAACATATATTAATCACCTTTTTCGATGCGATTGATAAGGGTCCCACCATATGGTACTTTGCCTTTGATAGAACCTTTGGTTCTTTAGATCTCGCACTACATATAGATATACATACATACATACATACATACATACATACATACATATACATATACATATACATATACATATACATATACATATACATCTACATATATATATATATATATATATATATGTAGATGTATATGTATATGTATATGTATATGTATATGTATATGTATATGTATATATATATATATATATATGCTTTGGTCCTTTGTATATAAAGCGCAATATATGCAACGCGCTGCATATATATAAGCTTCCACTTCCACCTGGGTTATGATTCTTGGAATAAGGTTTATATATATACTTTTCCGCTTGGGTTAAGATTCCCGAAATTGAGTTTATGTATCCTCCGGTTGGGTAATGATTCTCAGAATATTATGTAGGTTTGCACATGGTTCCATTCCATAAAAAAATGGCTCTGCCTCTGCTGTGATAAAGGCTCTGCCTCTGCCTCTGTCTCTGCCTCTGCCTTAGTTGTGCCTTTTTTTTTTCTGTCTCTGCCGTTGCTTCCGCTCTACTGTTTGACTGTTACATTTCGACAGTCTTCTTCCACCTGTCTCCTTTGCTCCTTTTGTTCACTTCTTTGCTGCCTCCTTTGTCTGTCTCTGTCTTTTCTGCCTCCATTACCTTATTGCTGGTTCAGGTACTTCTCCTTTTCCACAGGGTTTATTCAACTCTGTTTATAAACCCTGATAGACTCACAATCATCCATGCACAGTCAATTTCACATAGGATCCATTTATACTCCCAATTATATTCTTCTCTTAACTTTGCCCCTTTTTCAAAATCCAATGGCCCTCATTTTGTCCTCACTACTCTGCACCTTGAATAACTCTCTTCTTCTTTGCTATCCTCTTCTCCTTGACTGATGTTGCTCCTTACTTATCTTTTTGTTGTCTTTGCTACCTCTCTTGTTGCCTCCTTTTCTCCTTGAAAGATGTTTCAGGTGCTCCTCCTTTGTCATCTCCTTTTCCATCAATGACAAAATTTCCAACATGATCTAAAAGAAGACATGGAAGGTTTGACAAAGTTGATACAAAAAATGTTTCCTAATGGTGAAAATATAGTAGAGGAAACTCATGATGAGAACAAAATAAATGTTAATCATGACTTCATAAACTCTAATGTTAGCAGGAAGAACCACCATATTCCAAAAATGGATATGAGGAAGTTTGATGGAAAGGATCCTGTAACATGGATATTAAAAATGGAGCAATATTTTGATCTCAATAATGTGCAAAACACACAAAAGGTACACATTGCAACTTTACATTTAGAACAAAATACATTTGTATGGTATCGATGGCTTTGCTCTTGTAAAAAAATTGTCACTTGGTCAATTTTTACGGAGGAAATGATAGCACATTATGAGGATACAAAGAGCAACACCTTCTTTAGCCAATTGATAAACCTCAAACAAAAGGGTTTAGTGGGGGAGCACATTGAGGACTTCCAAAAATTGAATATAAGGGTAACTGATATTCCAAAGGAACACAGGATTGATCTCTTCATAGGTACTATAAAGGATAACATCCAACATGAAGTTCGTGTTTTGGAACCTGATTCATTGGAGAAGGCATTCGGGTTGGCAAGAAAAGTTGAATGTAAAATTATGGCGACAAGGAAGCCTACCACTCAATTCTATAAAGAAGGAAGTGTTGCTACGCCTAGATTTCCACAACCTACAAGGTTGACACCACAACAATTGGAAGAAAAAAGAGCAAAAGGGCTTTGCTACAGTTGTGATAGCAAATACACTAAAAGTCATAAGTGTGCTGAGAAGAAATTATTTTACATAGATTGTGAAGAGGAGGAAGAAAATGAACAAGAAACTTCAAAAGAAGAGGATATACACCAGGAAGCAACCCTAGAAGAAGAAGAAATGAGTCCAACCATATCATGTAATGCATTGGCAGGAATTACCACTCCTCAAACTCTCAAGATAGAAGGACATATCAAGAAGAAAAAGGTAATAGTGTTGATTGATTCAGGTAGCACCCATAATTTTATTCATTGTAAGGTAGCCAAAGAATTGAATTGTTTCCTATACCCAACACCAGAATGTCAAGTGATGGTTGCAAATGGAGGAACTATAAATTTCTTTGGAAAATGACATAATATAAAGCTAACCATGAAGGAATATTTATTGAATATTCCAATGCTTTCCATTCCTATGGGAGGTGTTGATGTTGTACTAGGAGTACAATGGTTACAATATTTGGGGATGGTAGCTTTTAATTTTCAAGAACTTTTCTTGAAATTTTTTTTCAGAAGGAAAGGACGTCGAATTACGGGGTATTTCAGGGAAGCCAGGAAAGATAATAAGCTCTAATGTCATGAAAAAGCTTCTAAATAAAGAACAACGAGGCGTAATTGCACAATTATGCTCACTAGAAGTTCCAACATCAAAATCATCTATTTCTGCAGATCTCCAACAAGTCTTGGTAAATCATTCCAAGGTGTTTGAAACTCCCAAAGGACTCCCACCTATTCGTGATCATGATCATGCTATTCATTTGATTCCAGGAAGTGTTCCTCCAAACATCGAGCCTTATAGATATCCTTACTTCCAAAAGAGCGAAATTGAACGTATGATTGCAGAAATGTTAGAGGCGGGTATAATTCAACCTAGTCAAAGTTCTTTCTCTGCTCCTGTAGTATTGGTACACAAGAAGGATGGATCATGGCGCATGTGTCCGGATTATAGGGAGCTCAATAAGCTCACCATTAAAGATAAATTTCCCATTCTGTGATTGATGAATTATTGGATGAATTACATGGAGCAATTTATTTTACCAAGTTGGATCTTCGTTCAGGATATCATCAAATTAGAATGAAGACTGAAGATATTCCAAAAACAGCATTTCGAACGCATGAGGGTCATTATGAATTTTTGGTCATGCCTTTTGGCCTTACCGATGCACCTTCTACATTTCAAGGGTTGATGAATTCCATTTTCAAACCCTTCCTTAGAAAATTTGTGCTAGTATTTTTTGATGATATACTAATCTACAGCAGGTCTTGGAAGGATCATGTTGAACATGTTGACGGGGTGCTCAAACTATTGCAGGAGAAACAATTATATGCAAAAAAGTCCAAATGTTTCTTTGGAGTACAAGAGGTGGAATATCTGGGTCATATTGTATCTCACGACGGTGTTAAAGTGGACCCTAACAAAATTAAAGCCATTAAGGAATGGAAAGTTCCCATAACCATAAAGCAGTTGCGAGGATTTCTCGGGTTAACAGGGTATTATCGCAAGTTTGTTAAGAATTATGGGAGAATAGCAGCACCTCTAACAACATTGTTGAAGAAAGATGCATTTTCATGGACTCCTAAAGCAACTAAGGCCTTTGAACATCTTAAAGAGGCAATGTGCCTAGCACCGGTCTTAGCTACGCCAGACTTCACAAAAACCTTTATTGTGGAATGTGATGCCTCAGGAAATGGAATTGGTGATATTTTAATGCAGGAAGGAAGACCCATTGCTTTTGAAAGTCGTCCAATCAAAGGAAATTATTTACAAAAACCTATTTATGAGAAGGAAATGTTAGCAATACTGCATGCACTAAAGAAATGGCGAACTTACCTAATGGGAAGACACTTCAAGGTAAAAACTGATCATGATAGTCTTAAACACTTTTTTGGAACAAAGACTATCTTCAGAAGAGCAGCAAAAATGGGTCACAAAGATGTTGGGTTATGACTTTGAAATAATCTACAAAAAAGGAAAGCTTAATGTTGTTGCAGATGCACTCTCAAGAAAGAATGAAGAGGTGGAAGCATTGCTTTGTGCCATTTCTTTTATCCAACCAGATTGGATAACCGAAGCAAGAGATGAATGGAAGAAGGACAAAGATGTATGGACACTCATTCAAAAGTTGCAGCAAGATCCTAGTACATCTGATAAATTTAGTTGGAAAAATGATTCCTTATGGTACAAAGATCGCTTATATCTTTGTAAGAATTCCCAACTAAAACAAAAGATTCTTCTGGAATTGCACACTTCTCCTTTAGGAGGAAACTCGGGATTTTTAAAAACTTACCACAGGGTGAAGAAAGAATTTTTTTGGGATGGCCTTAAATCTGATATTCAAAAGTTTGTGGCGGAATGTTTGGTTTGCCAGCAGAATAAAGTGGAGACAATTAAGAACCCGGGACTTCTACAACCTTTATCCATTCCAAGTCAGCGTTGGGAGGAGATTTCAATGGATTTTATCACAGGTTTACCTAAGTCTGAAGGAAAGAATGTCATCATGGTGGTAGTTGATAGACTTACCAAGTATGCACACTTTTGTGCGTTATCTCATCCATTTAAAGCAAGTACAGTTGCTACTACATTTATGGATAGAATTCAAAAGCTACATGGAAGCCCAAGGGTTATTGTGAGCGACAGAGATCCCATTTTTACTGGAAATTTTTGGATGAAGTTATTTTCTTGTTTGGGTACTCAATTAGCTCATAGCTCATCTTATCATCCTCAATCTGATGGTCAAACTGAGATAGTAAATAAATGTTTGGAAGGATATCTTCGTTGTTTTGTATCTGATAAAAAAACAAAATGGGTCAAGTGGTTACCTCTTGCTGAATGGTGGTATAACACTTCCTTCCATACTGCAGCAAAAATGACCCCATTTATGGCACTTTATGGATATCATCCACCATCCATCACATCATCTTTAAGAGAAAATTCGAAGGTTCAAGCAGTGGAAGATCACATCGAACATCAACAAGAAGTTCTCCAACTCTTAAAGGATAACCTGAATTTGGCACAAAATCGAATGAAACAACAGGCAGATCAACATCGCAGCGAGAGAAGTTTTGATGTAGGAGATTGGGTATTTTTACGGCTACAGCCATACAAACAAATGTCCCTCAAGCAAGCTAAGAAGGATAATAAATTATCGCCAAAGTACTATGGTCCTTACAAGGTGTTGCAAAAGATTGGTACTATGTCATACAAATTGGAGCTTCCTGCTTCTTCACAAGTGCATCCAGTTTTCCATGTTTCATGCTTAAAGAAGGTTATAGGTGAAAATCTTCCAGTTCAAACAATATTGCCAGAACTTGATGAGGAAGGAAAAATCATATTGGAACCTGAAGCAATCATGGAAACAAGAACTCGACAACTACAGAATCGATCAATTTCAGAGTATCTCATCAAGTGGAAGAACTTACCCACTGAAGATTCTACATGGGAGGATGAGAATGCTATACAAAAGCACCCAGAGCTACTCAAGCATTGAGGACAACACTTTTTTGAAGGAGAGGGGCATGTTAGGTCCCTATATTACTAGTATAGTCCGTTATTTTTGTTAGTGTAACCCCATTATTGTTATTATTGTACCCCTGTAACCCCCATATTGTTATTATTTTTCCCTTAAATTATTATTGTTAGGTCGGCTAGGATTACATTGTGGCCCCATTAGGATTACATTATGGACCCATGGACTCCTATATATAGAAAAGAGGTTTTGTAATTTGTATCATCCAAGAATTGTTCATTCATGTAATGTATTGGAGGTTTCCCCATCCAAGTGGCTTATTTCTAAGGCGTTGATATCTCTTTTCTTCTATTTTTGGAGATGGTTTCACAATAGAATGTTTAAAGGTCTAATGATCCACAAGGTGTAAAAAATTATGAAAGTGAAAGGGTTTGGGGGGGATTCAAAGTGAAATATGCACATGCCAAGACCTTGCATGACCAATAGAACCTCCCCACACATATATTGTAAGTATGGCAACCCATAAGCCACACAGGTTACTGGAAAGGGAATTTAACATAGGCACATTAGGAAAGGAATAAATTGAACTTTACAATGGTAGTGAGTATCCAGACAAATAATAAATATTAAATTGTTAATTTGATGCCACAATATTCAAATCAATTTTTGCACAGAAAAATTAATGAATGCCTTTGAACAACACCCTATCGAATTAATCAACAAGCATATCCCAAAAAACACTATTTAGGACTCTACAACCAGATTCTGTATTAACAATATCTCAGTTTGATTCAAAATTCAATTACATAGCATATGGTGTGTTAATTCTCCTCGAACAAAATTCAAAATTTAATGGAATAGTGCTTCAAAACCTAAATTAATTCTCAATGTGAGCCCTAAAAAATATAGTAAAATAGAAGCCTTGGAAAGTGTGTTCTGAGAAGGTTCATTATGATTTTAAACTATCTACATATTCAACATTGGTGAAGAAAGAATACATGACACTACCTACTACTCCTAACTCCATCGGTCAATTACTTCATCTAATGGGCAAGGCTAATAATAATAATCTTCAAATAGGTGATAAAGCTTTCCAGATCCACAAACAAAAAATTTCTTGGACACAATTTTCTATCCCCTCGCATGAAGCTCATTAGTATCAAAATCCTAGGTAGAGGATTTTGATTGCTATTTTGTGGGATATATATTTATCTTGTGTCTACAACAATGATGCTCATCATTTTGCAAGGCTTCCTTATGATCAAATTAACTATTAGCAATAAGTTCACACAATGTCTTACAAGAATAATAGGAACTCAAATGGTCAAGCATATAATTGATACATTGAGGTTATTTAGAAGGTTCAATAAAGTCATGTGGTTTAGAAGGTTCTATCAAGGATATGTCGGTGCAATATTCAAACGATTATCAGAAATAAAAACACTTCGTCTATTTTCTATATGAATAACATCTCAAATAACAACCTTTATAAATTTATCTTGGCATCAATATGATCCACATCACAAATCATTTCAACTGTATATTGTAAACCTCTTTTTTTTTATGGAATGCACATCCCAGAAAACCCTCTAGGCACTTTCACACACTCCCTTAGAGCACTTACTCTCATTTTGAAGATTAAAGTCGTCACTTAGGAAACCAAAACTTGTGAATTTTCACACAAAAAATTGGACTTACACCTTTGGTGATGATTCCATCCATATCAAAATATAGCCTGCATTCGAAGGTTAGAAGAATCATAGATAGAAACTGTAATAGATGATACAGTCAAATATGATAAATATAGTCAACTGGTCCCTGCGAAATCATGGGACATTATATTATATTTTATTTTCTCTCTTGTTATATGAAAGGAATTTTCTCATGCTCTACATAGCCCAAGGTTAGTTATTTTTCGAATTTCATGGAGGCGCAGTCACGATAGGTTATGGTTGTAGTCACGTTTCCAATGTGTGGATATACAATTAACAATCTCATTGCATAATGGGCCCACAACATTCATAGGCCTATTAACTATTGTATCTTGACTATTCGAGCAACCCTCAGGAATCTAGAAAACACATTGTTCGTGCATATTTAACTTTAGCTTTACAAGAGTACAAAGGGCCATGAAGGTATTGGTATTACACCCACAAAAAAAATTAGGGCTACCATTTAATATAAGAAGGAATGAATCCATATCTTTAATTAACTATATATTTGATTAATGAGGAGATATCACAATAACACAATTGAGAATAATACTTATCTTTTAATGTTAGTTCGAGAAAATGAGATGGGGATGAAGTCTTTCCACCCAACCATAGATTGGGCAACCTTGAAGTCTTATTCGCTGCCCAATCACCCCTGTGCCAAATCTCAGAGCTTAAGGGAGAGCGCTAGAAGGATTTTTCCTTTATCATGGCTTGGAATTCAACGTTTCTTTCATATCCACCCAATGTTCCGTTATTCATGTCCATTGTCTCTACTCCCAACTAGGATTCCAAAGACCACTGCAAACACTGCTTGTAATAGTCAAAAAAAAAAAATCTCTCATTGTTCTCTTAGCCATGGGTCTCTAATTTTCTCAGAGTTCTCAAAGGAATCCCTTCTTGTCTGTGAATATTCATTTTATGTAATAAACTATTGGAGATCTTCGACTGAGCCTGAGAGGTTTCTCCTCCCCCATTATCTATCATTATTTTCTCTATTTATTTCTTTTTCATATTCATTGTTTTCTTCTTACCAAATGGCTAGCTCATCTACATACATTCAACCATGATCAGTCTTCCCACAACGTGACCATCAGTTAGTCTTGTCCTTAATTCCTTGTAATTTTTTTCTAAGAGATATTTTATTGTCCATGTTTTTTGTTGGTTATCTTCCTTGAACTGTCCGTTTCTAATCATGCTTGGCAGCCTCCCATGGTTTCCACCTAATCACCCTAATTTTTATTTATTTTTCTAATAATCCTAATAAATCGCCCTCCCAAGCTCTAAAATCAGTTTCCCATCTCATCCTTGAATATTTATTGACATCAACATTATAGTGCTTATAATTGAAAAGAGGTAGTGGGGCTATCAATAACCCCTCCCCCTTGGGGGAACACCACCCTCAATGTTCAATGACACATATACAATACCAAATTGATGATTTAAATACACAAAAATTGGTATATAGCTTTATATATACAACTCATATCATCCTTTTACAATAGAACATGTACAATGGGTCACCCAGCTACTAAGTAAATCTTACTTTATAATATTAGTCATTTGAAAATGTCCCATTTTGCAGTCTTTTGGTTTTTGATGTATTCAATATGAATTGGATTCCTTCCCTTTCTCTATAGTGTTTCTTACCTCCAATGTCTAGCAATGATATCCTTATGCTCCTTGTTCCTTCAGTGGATAGTTCCCGACTCATTGTGTCCGAGAACACCTCCAATTTGTCGAAGATTCCAATTAGCTATGTCCATGACCAAGAACCCACTTACTTTTTGGTCTTCCCTTCTCTGCTTCCCAGTCCCTCGGGAAATACAATCTCCCCCACTTCCATGATTCCTCACATCGAAGAGGTCTCAATATCCCTACCTCAATATTATCATACCGGTCATAACATGTTTTTTTTTTGGAAATTAGTTGGCACCATAGGTGTTAGTGTCCCACAATGACCCTATTCCTGAAATCTTTGCAGTTTTCACAATGTTGTTGTTCCATCTTATGGCCATTTTTTTTCATCTAGAGTGATTCATCTCATGTTTATTCCTTGATTTGATAGCTTCCTTTTTGTATGCACATGGGATTGATTTCCTATCTAGGTAAGAAATCGAGAGATAACATGTCCTTCATGGCCAAAGTGTCAATCCAAAGTAGCTGCTCCAAGGATCTAGGTACCCTCCAGATTAATTTTAAAGGAACCAACTAAACAATCATGTTTCTCCCGGGATCTAAGTACCCTCTAGGATTTCTACCCAATTATCCACCCCATGGTCATGCAATATCATAGTCATCCTTCTCCAGGGTTCCAGTCACCTAGACTGGGAAATTCTATGCTTCCCTACAACATGGCATACAATATCTAATGAGATTCATCATAAAGAAATTATAATGTTTTAACTTATACCTCTTTTCTTATCCATTGGTATATTAAAGGAGTCCAAAGGTGTCCCACCTCCACTCTTTTCCAAAAAAATAGAATATATAGGTTAATACCTCCACCCTCAACAAAATCCAAAGAATATATTGTCTCCACCCTCAATGAGTAATAATGGAACCTAGAGGTTGATACCTCCACCCTTAAGGGAATCCATAAACCATGTCTCCATACTCAATCAGCAACAAGGTAATCCATAGGTTGATACCTCCACCCTTAAGGGAATATAGAGACCATGTATCCACCCTCAATCAATAACAAGGGAATCTAGAGGTTGATACCTCCACTCTTAAGGGAATCCAGAGACCATGTCTCCACCCCCAATCAACAAAAAGGGAATCCAAAGGTCTATATCTCCACCTTCAAGTTAGCAACAAGGGAATCCATAGGTTGATACCTCCACCCTCAAATAAACAACAAGGGACTTTAGAGGTTGAACTCCACCTTGAAGCCTATTCACGACTATGAGCACTACTAAACCAAGAAGTCATCTGTCGAAAAAAATATTGGGAATCTAGAGACTAGCTCACCTCCACCCTGTTATCAGCAAATTGAGGATGATGGGTTTCTTCTACCGTTAACTTAGAGTAACTGTTTCAAACCACTTTTAGTTGGAACTTAGCCTTTCCAACCTGAGAGGGCTCTCTCAAGGTATTGTATAATGATATTCAATAGGAAATTTTTAGAGACAAAGATGGCTAACTCTGAATGGATTTTAATATTTTTTATGCAGGTGAAGGATGTTAATAAGTAGCTACCATGGGGCATGGAGTCAGAAGGAACTCAATTACATGAAAACATATAACATGGAAGCTGACGCATGTGTGTATTCTCACCAAAACACAACCAGAACAACAAACCATATGCATACAAGAAATTGGAGCATGATTAAAACACGAATTCCAAGTGATTATACATAAATCCAACTACATAAAAATCAAATAGATAGGTAACAAAAACACATATGAGAACACATAATGAATCTCAGGTCCGATAGAAGTCTTTTGCAACTTTATATTACTATCTTGAAAATAATACAATAGTAGCTGGTAACATGACATCAATCAACCTAATCTAATCCTCTCATCTGCCTATATATAGAGTGAGGACTCATAGAAATGGTTTTCCACCTTAACTAGCTTCAAATTCCTACCTAAGAGACCAATTTCAAATAGGATTACATCACTTGGAGACTTATTTTCTGTTTGGTAGAGTTTGAATACAAAAATGACTCTTCTTTCATTAAATAACTCAAAAACCATATTTAATAACCATGATCAACTGAAACCAACTAATTTTATGAGTGTACTGGACTGCTGATGTGTCATCATGCCATGTGGATGTTGAGCTGGACATCTTCCAAGTCGAATTTTACAATTTTCATACAAATTTGGCTAGTGAAAATTCTGAAAATATAGGCCTTGAAGTTGAGTGCATAATTTCTAAACCCTGATGAATTTGAAAAAAATGATAGATATTTTTGTATATGGGCCTAGGCGGAAGAAAAACCTCTTTATAATTTCCAAAATTATTTTTCAATTTGTCATAAATTAAACTTGAAGTTTACTGCTAAAATATTCATGTACAGGAAATTTCATAGCGCTCATTCCGTAGCGAACTCCAAAATCCACCTTTTTCATAACCTTTGAAATTTATGAGTGTTGGAGGGTCTTCCTTGTGTCTAATAATCTAAATACATGCCTCTAGCACCCTCTATCATGTATTTTTTGAAGGATTTTTCGCTTAACGAAACCTACAACGAGTTTGTAGTGAAAACTCGGCCTCAAGCCTAGAGCATGCTATGAACTCACCTAGTTTGGCATATTTTTTTGTAATTTCTCCTTTTCCAAAAAATCATCTCTTTAGCCTCCATATTTCTTGTGATGATAGCTTAATACAAAAAGTGATAAAAAATGTATGGCTTATCATATTTAACATCAACATCTTGCATAATCACTTTAAGACCCTTTTTCTTCAATTCAACTTGTATAATCTCTATTGAACCAAACTGACATGCTGAGGTGTTGACCACTGATACAGTGGAGTTAAGACCTTGAAAGAATTTAGGTTGACATGGTGAGATGTCCAATTGATTAGTTTGCATGCTTTGTTGCCTTTATGAGTTGTCATACACATGAAGTTTGATAGTTGAGCTGCCCCCTTAAAAAATGGCCCAATGACATTTCTTGAACTAATTTGATGATTCAGTTACCTCCTTACATGCGTTGAATGTCTCAAAAATATCATAAAATCATAACGCTGGAAACACAGAGCATTAGGAAGTTCGTAGCGAATTCTGACTATTTTACAATGATTTCGTTATGAACTTGGGTAAAAGTGTCAAATTCACTCTAATGACCAAATTTGCAAATGCATGGGATATTTTTGGATTTTTCTTTGACGTTGAATCCTATCACACGAATGATGACCATTAAGATCCCTCACATATGTGCATTTTTTGAAAAATATGAATTCAAAAGACCCTATTCAATTCTAAGTGACTCAACCTAATTAAATTAAGACCAACCAAATTTTATCATGGATAACAGTGGCTCCAATGAGGATGTTGTGCCCCTTTGGTGTAGTAAAGAACCAACAGACCAGGTTCCTTATCCATTGGGTTGATCCCAACCTCTTGTCATATTCATTAGCCTGAATTCATCCCTTGACATGCTTTTGAAGAAAAAACACTTGTACAAACCGAAACTTGCAACTAAATCTTCAAACTAAATGTTGAAAGAGATGCTTGACCAACAAGTTTATTTATGTACATACCAATCCTACTCTAAAAACTAAAACCAAAATTTCAATTTCAAGCAATATAAATTTCTATTATAGCCAATCAAAGAGTTGATCCAACACCTGGGCTTCTTGATTGTACTTGAACAACATTGGAAGTGAGTCATCTATTGGCAATTCATAATTAAAATTGAATCCTTTCTCCATAAGAAGTAAAAAAAAATTCATATTTGATGTAGAAATTTGCTAAATAATGATTAATTATCCACCGAGACTATGCTGATCACATATCAATTCGAATTCATATGCAACACATAATCTCTTCCACTCAGATCATCAAACATGCGGAAATAAAACAAGCGATAGCACATCAATTCATCATACACATTAACACAGTATGTATGGGGAAAGCTTATAGCTGAAAACCCCGCAGCTATTGTGTATATTATAATGGAGAAATCATGTAACAAACTCAATACAATACTCCTCACAAGTACTCAGTACTTTCTCATAAAGTTACACACAATCTAGCTTGGTTTTGAACAGGTTACTGGTTCAAAACTCACCGCCAATTGCCTTGCCTCTATTGCGCAATCATGGCCTGTCTATATAGAGATCCAAGGTTCGAATCTCCTTGGCTTGACAACACAATCATCATGGGAAATTCCTCCAAGTGTGGTGCAAATCTCATGCACAACTGATGTCGCCACTGATAGCTAACTCCACCCTTTCATCTACCTCTTTCAATGGTCTCCACTGAACTGTCCATGCACTGTAGTGAACTGATGTGTTCTTGAGTTGAATAATGAGTTACTAATTAATGAATTAAATAATATTTAATTCACTCTACTCATTACTAGTTGATTAGCTAGTTCAACTAATCTCAACTAGTTCAACTAAATTGACATTTAACTCCACTAGTTGTCTCATAACTCCACCAAACTTACGCAACGAGTCCCTAGCGTCAGCCATGCATGTGCTCATGAAGCCCTGAGTCAGTGGTTCCTGTGTCTCGGATGCCGAGCCACTTCCAGGGGTCGGCCCAGTGCTCCAAGAGAAGTAAAGCTGAGTTTAGGTCCAAATATTATTGGGGTAAATGTGTGACTTCCTATTGAGAGAGGCAGTCTAAAATTAGACTTCGACCTATCGACCTATAGGTCAAAAAATAGAGGTCCATATATTTTTACCAACATCACCAATACTCCAAGAATAACATACTGCAACCCCTGGACCATGCTCCATATGTCTAAAAATAGACATAGTCTAAAAATAGACTTTGCGCCAGAATTTGCCTGCGGGCCCACTTAGTGAAGGCGACTTCATTTCACTAAGCTCCATCATCTTGCTACATTTTCAACACTCCCTCTCAGCAAGATATGGATTATCTGCAACCCCTATCCTGCCTCTGTGGAATTCGAACTTGCTCCTGGTGAGCGCCTTCGTCAGGATGTCGGCATCCTGATCCTCCGTGGGAACATATGAAAGCATCATGATTCTCCATTGAACACAATCTCTGATATGATGATACCTGATGTCGATGTGTTTGGACCGGACCTATCATGAAATACTAGATTAGGCGAGAGTTTGATGCAACTCTGGTTATCACAGTAGATCACTGTAGGCTCCAAATGCAACCTGAACAAACCTGCGAGGATCTTCCTCATCCAAATAGCCTCGCATGCAGCCAAGCTAGCTGCCATGTACTCGGCCTCTGCTGAACTGAGTGCCACGGATCTCTGCTTCCTGCTGTACCAGGAAACTGCTGTCGACCCAATGCTGAAAACTCCTCCCGAAGTGCTCTTCCGGTCCGTTGGACTCCCTGCCCAATCTGCATCAGTGAAACCAGAAAGTTTCACTCCATCCTCCTGTCTGTACCATAGACCATATCCCGATGTGCCTCTGATATAGCGCAATACATGCTTGCCCGCCTTCAAAAAGAGCTTGGTAGGCTTAACCATAGCTTGCGAAAGCTGGTTAACTGCATAGCATATATCGGGTCGAGTATTGACCAGATACATCAACGACCCCACCAGCTGTCGATAGACAGTGGCATCCACTACCTCCTCCGAAGTAGCATCTCCCTTCCTCCATCCACCAGGAAGAGGGGTATCAACAGGCTTGTAGCCTTGCATGTTGAACCTCTCCAGAATCTCCCGGGCATACTTGCCCTGAGAAACAAACAGTCCTCCGCTGCGCTGCCAAATCTCCAATCCCAGGAAATAATGAAGGATGCCCAAGTCCTTCATCTCAAACTCTCGTGCAAGATCCTCCTTGCATGAAAGTATCAACTGCTCATCACCAGTCAAAATCAGATCATCTGCATACATTACGATGATCAACAGCTTCCCCTCCACCATAATCTGGTACAGGTTTGGATCCGCCTCACTCTTGGAGAATCCAAGCCCGGTGAAGTAGCTATCTATCCGAGTGTACCAAACACGAGGTGCTTGCTTCAGCCCGTACAGTGCTCTCTTGAGTCGGCACACATGCGACTCACTGCTGAAGATCTCAAAACCTTCAGGCTACTCTATGTACACCTCCTCCTCAATAACTCCATTGAGGAACGTAGTCTTCACATCCATCTGATGAATGTGCCACCCCATCTGCGTTGAGAGAGCAAGGATCGTCCATATGGAAGAGTACCTTGCGACAGGTGCAAAGGTCTCCTCATAGTCAATCCCCTCGATCTGTGAGAAGCCACGGGCGACAAATCTCGCCTTGTACTTCTCCACACTCCCGTCAGCCGCCTGCTTCACTTTGTAGATCCATCGCGAACCCACCACTGATTTCCCCACCGGTCTTGGGACAATATCCCATGCACTGTTCCTGACGATCGAATCATATTCTTCGATCATGGCATCAACCCATGTGGGTTCCTCCATAGCTTCCTCAAAAGAGGATGGCTCCGTCACAACACATTGACTCACAAGAGCCATGTATCCAGTGTACCGATCCGGTGACTGTCTCTGTCTGCGCTGTGCTGTGGGTGGTCCTACAACCTTCTCTGCATCCCGAGCCAGTCGCTCAGCTTCTGTAGTGCGCATGCGCCCTCTGATGGTTGGCGCTGCCTGGGTGGTTTCTTCCACCTCCTGAACCTCCTCTTGTGGCTGATCCACATCAGGAAGCTCCTCCTTAGGAACTAACAGCTCCTCATCTGCATGCAAGTGTAGCTCCCTCTCAAGTGAACACTGCATGGCTTTCTCCTCCTGAAATTTTATATCCCGTCGCACAACAGTCTTGCGACTGTCTGAAAAATACACCCGGTAGTTGTGAGGTGTATCGGTGTACCCCACAAATATTCCAACCTCAGCAGTTGGATCCAGCTTCCTTCTCGCATCCTTCGTCACATGCATGTAGACAGGAGAACCAAAAATCCGCAAATGGGAAATATCAGGCCTCTTGCCAGAATAAGCCTCCTCTGGTGTACTCATGCCAATAACCTTGTGAGGACAACGGTTCTGCACATACACTGCTGTATTCCATGCCTCAGCCCACAAGTGAAGGGGTAGGCCCTGATCATGCAACATCGCCCGTGCAGCACCCACGATCGTTCTGTTCTTCCGCTCAGCCACCCCGTTCTGCTGTGGGTTTTGGGGTGCGATGAGCTCTCTCCGAATCCCTTCTGCGCTGCAGAACTCCTTGAATTCAGCCGAGATGAATTCACCACCGTTATCACTCCTTAGAGCAATCACCTTCTTCCCCGACTCCTTCTCGACCAGTGCTTTAAACTCACAGAACTTCGCGAATGTGTCGCT
The DNA here is from genome assembly GCA_034641835.2 of Pinus albicaulis. NCBI lineage: Eukaryota > Viridiplantae > Streptophyta > Pinopsida > Pinales > Pinaceae > Pinus > Pinus albicaulis. Next base: position 140,405 of record JAXQQM020070122.1, read on the forward strand.
CTTCTTCTGCATGAAGAAGATCCAGCACTTTCGAGAGAAATCATCAACAAAGATCACATAATACCTGTGCTTTGCTGTCGAAGCAATAGAGAAAGGACCACACACGTCTGTGTGAACTCTCTCAAGGATCGTCGTGGCGCGACTATCCTTCTCGTGAAAGGTGGCTTTCACATACTTCCCTAAAGTACACCCCTTGCACTGATCTGACTGCATAAGAGTGCCCTTAGGAAGCCCAGTAGAAATCTGTTGCAGGATCTTCAAAGCTCCATGGTGAAGGTGGCCCAATCTCCTGTGCCACAGTTCGCCCTCATCATCCCGACTCACCACTTCTCCCGCTTTGCATGCCATAGTTGCGCAGCCATCTACCTGCAACTGATAAAGGTTCTTGGTTCGAACCCCTATCTTTCGGGTCTCTCCAGTAGTCTTACTGCGCAGGAAGGCTTTTCCTTCATTGAAGACCACATCATACCCCTTATCCTCCAACATCGCCACAGAGATCAAGTTCTTCTTCAATCCAGGTACATGCATGACATCCTTCAATACAAAGGGCTTACCAGACTCCCTCTGAAAGGATATGGTACCGATACCAGTCGCATTGTATCTACCATCATCGCCCATCTCGATGTGCACACCCAGATCTTTGTCCTCCAGATCTGAGAACAAATCCTGATCTCCCGTCATATGAAATGACGCACCGCTGTCCAAGAACCATACCGATCCCATCACACTTGAAACCAAGCATGCGATTAGTGAAAAGTCAAGCTCGAACTGTGAAGCCAAAGCTTCTCCATCTGCAGATCTTCCCGCTTGCTTGTTCTTCTTCTTCTTTGGACAATTGGTAGCATAATGTCCGTGATCATGGCGGTGAAAACACTTCACTTTCGCCATATCCTGCTTCTTGCCCTTTGCACCAGAATGAGAGGTTTTCTTTCCCTTCCCCTTCTTTGCTTTGGACACCAAAGCGCAGTTTTCTTCATCAGCTCCCTTTGATGAAGATCCATCTCGAGTAGTCCTCCTTATCTCCTCCTGCATGAGATCCGCCCAAAGGTGCTCCCATCCCGGCAGCTTCTCCCGACCATTGACACTATCTTGATATGAGTGCCAAGCCTTCGGAAGACCAAGGAGAGCCAGGTCGACCATGTCCTCGTCTTTGACAGTCACCCCCACACTTCCCAGCTCATCTCTGCATTGAGTGAACTTCGTGAGGTATTTGGCGATACTATCGCCTTTCTCCATCTTGATGTTCCTGAGCTTATCTTTGAGTGCCAGCTTCCTTTGGTCGCTCTTACTCTGGAATAGATCCGTCAAAGCTTTCCACATTAAATATGGAGAAGCCTTTCCATGCAGGCTGGATACAATATGATCCTTGACGCCCTCCAACGGGATCCTTCGACATTTCGCCATCTTCTTTTGCCATGCATCGACTTCAGCAGGATCAATGGGCTTTTGGACATCCGTATCTACGAACTCCTTCAGACCATTATCTTCTAATACTGCCTCCATGCGATCCTTCCATGCAACATAATTCGAACTACCTTCAAGAGCATATTCGAGTCGCAAACCGTTGAAAGACATTTTCAACACCGGCACCAAGAAAACAAAACTGCTGCAAAATTCGAATTCCACCTCAAAGCTCAACCGCTCTAGATTTGTGAGAACAAATTATTTCTAGCACAGAGATTCACTGCAAGGGGCATTTACTGGATATATCACCTTTCAAAAGAAAGGATGGATCCAGAGGCTACTTGGCCCGCATGCAGACTCTGTCTACCGAAATAAGTTTGTAATCACTGTGATGATCAATCTCTGCTTCAATAGCTCCGATACCATGTAGAAATTTGCTGAATAATGAATAATTATCCACCGAGACTATCTTGATCACATATCAATTCGAATTCATATGCAACACATAATCTCTTCCACTCAGATCATCACACATGCGGAAATAAAACAAGCGATAACACATCAAATCATCATACACATTAACACAGTATGTATGGGGAAAGCTTATAGCTGAAAACCCCGCAGCTATTGTGTATATTATAATAGAGAAATCATGTAACAAACTCAGTACAATACTCCTCACAAGTACTCAGTACTATCTCATGAAGTTACACACAAACTAGCTTGGTTTTGAACAGGTTACTGGTTCAAAACTCACCACTAATTACCTTGCCTCTATTGCGCAATCATGGCCTGTCTAAATAGAGATCCAAGGTTTGAATCACCTTGGATTGACAGCGCAATCATCATGGGAAATTCCTCCAAGTGTGGTGCAAATCTCATGCACAACTGATGTCGCCACTGATAGCTAACTCCACCCTTTCATCTACCTCTTTCACTGGTCTCCACTGAACTGTCCATGCACTGTAGTGAACTGATGTGTTCTTGAGTTGAATAATGAGTTACTAATTAATGAATAAAATAATATTTAATTCACTCCACTCATTACTAGTTGATTAGCTAGTTAAAATAATCTCAACTAGTTCAACTAAGTTAAACCGAACACAACTCCACTAGCTGTCTCATTAACTCCACCAAACTTCTACCACTGAAGTCCTAACTGAAGTCAACCATGCATGTGCTCACCAAACCCTTGGGAATAGTGTAATTCCTCTGTCAGATGCATGAGCCACTTCCAAGGCTCGAACTGAAGTGCTCCAAGAGAGTAAACTGTTGTTTAGAGTCCAAATATTATTAAGGGTAAATAATATTTGACTTCCCTATTTTAAGGAGAGGCGGTCTAAAAATAGACTTCGACCTATAGGTCCAAAAAATAAAGGTCCATATATTTTTACCAACATGACCAATACTCCAAGAATAACATACTGCAATCCCCGGACCATGCTCCATATGTCTAAAAATAGACATAGTCTAAAAATAGATTTTGCGCCAGAATTTGCCTGCGGGCCCACTTAGTGAAGGCGGCTTCATTTCACTAAGCTCCATCATCTTGCTGCATTTTCAACATTTGATGACTCCAATAGACTTACCATTGGATCTTGGAAACCATGAAAAATCACCTTTTCTTGATGAGTAAAAGCATGAGAGCTAAATTCATTAATAATTGATGGATTCTTTTGTCCTATCTCTTCAATTCCAAAAACATCATCAAATAAAAAGGCAAGAATAAATTTGTCTTCCCTTTCGTGTAAATCAACAAACCATCCATGCATCCTTGAACATCTTCAGACATGACATCCATATTGTGTGTATCAAAAATACTCTTTTTCTTAGCAAACAAATCAGATATAATCTTTGGTATTTTTGCTTGAGGATTTTCATCTTGATTCTGAACAGTAAGAGCTCCTATAAAAACAACTTTATGCATATCATCCATGTAATTTTTATGATCCCTAAATAGAATAGGTAAAAAATGTATATTCAACTCTTCATGTGGCTTGAGTTTACCCAAAAGTGAACTTTCATCACATGTTACTTCATTGTTCAAAATTTTCATGCATGTATTTTCAACAACCTGATCTTGAGGATTTTCTTCTTAACATAAAATTTCAGAAAAGGAATGGGTTGAATTTTTTTTTGAATGATTTGGCTCATACCTTTGAATGCATATAGATTGAAAAGATGAAAATCCTCATAAATTTCATGTAATATGACTTGACTTTCAAATTGCTGATCTATTTTATCTTCAAGCAAAGAAGACACTTCTTCTTGTTGGAAACCTTCTTGATTATCATGAAAAATGACCTGAGAAGAGAATTCACAAAGTGCTTCTAACATATCCTCATACATGCACTCTCCATTATCACCAAGACTTTTAAGATATGGAATAAACATCTCACAAAAATCACAACAGTCTTGTAGCAATGATAAGGAAGAATGAGATTTCTCATAATGTTGGAAGAAAATTCTATGAAAGTATTTAAGAGAGAACAAGCTTCCCAACTGCAACCCTTCATACCATGTTCTTGCTGCATCCTCTAGGGTGGCCATAAACATTTTCACGAGCCAATCCTCAGGAAACTCAACTCGAAACTTATGCACATGCATATGGAATATAACCAAGTGAAGAGAAGTATTATATTTCTTTTCATCTTTAAATATGGGAAGATAAGTTAACTAATTAAATCTTGGCATAGGATTTGGAAAACCAGGGATGTGAGACCAATTCATAGGGGCATACCTGACATTCTTTATTGCAATAGAACTCATCCAGTAACTTCTTCAAGCTACTGATATTCAAGTAGTGGAGTCACCATGAAGCCATGAATTTATAAATTCTTCAAGAAAGGAGTCACCAAGGCAGAAGTACAACCTTGGAATGCTTCTAAGCTCCTACTACCTACAAGAGTTCAGTATTTCTGTTTGAGCACAAAATTTCAGGAAAATATGTCTTCAAACTCTAGCAGACGCACCCAAATGCCTTTCGACTCTCGCAGAAGCACCAAAATGTTATCACCAAATTGAGGCTGATGGTTTGCTTCAAAAATTAACTTAGAGTAACTCTTTCAAACCACTTTTAGTTGGAACTTAGCCTTTCCAACCTGAGAGGGCTCTCTTAAGGTAATGTATAATGATATTCAATAGGAAATTTTTAGAGACAAAGATGTATAACTCTAAATGGATTTGAATATTTGAAAAAAATATTTCATATCTCCAAAATTATTTTTAATTTGGTCAGAAATTAAACTTGAATTTGACTGCTAAAATAATCATTTACAGGGAATTTCATAGCGCTCATTCCGTAGCGAACTCCAAAATCCACCTTTTGCATAACCTTTGAAATTTCTGAGTGTTGGAGGGTCTTCCTTGGGTCTAATAAGGTAAATAAATGCCTCTAGCATCCTCTTCCATTTATTTTTTGAAGACATCTTATCTTAAGGAAACCTACAACGAGTTCGTAGCGAAAACTCAGCCTCAAGCCTGGAGCACGCTACGAACTCACCTAGTTTGGGAGATTTTTTTGTAATTTCTCCTTCTTTGCCCAAAAATGATCTTTGCAGCCTACATATGTCTTATGATGATAGCTTAATACAAAAAGTGACAAAAAATGTGTGGCTTACCATGTTTAACATCAACATTTTGTATAATCACTTTAAGACCCTTTTTCTTCAATTCAGCTTGTAGCATCTCTATTAAACCAAAATAAAATGTTGAGGTGTTGACCACTAATACACAGGAGTTAAGAACTTGAAATACTTCGGGCTGAGATGGTGAGTTCTCCAATTGATGAGTTGGCATGCTTTGTTGCCTTGATGAGTTGTCATACACATGAAGTTTGACAGTTGAGTTGCCCCCTTAAACAAATGACCCAATGACATTTCTTGAACTCATTTGATGATTCAGTTACCTCCTTACATGCGTTGAATGTCTCAAAATATCACAAACTCATAGCACTAGATAAAAGAGCATTAGGCAAGTTTGTAGCGAATTCTAACTGTTTTACATTGATTTCTCTACGAACTTGGGTAAAAGTGTCAAATTCACTCTAATGACCAAATGTGTACATGCATGAGATATTTTTAGAATTTTCTTTGACATTGACTCCTATCACACGAATGATGACCATTAAGACCCCTCACATATGTGCATTGTTTGAAAATTATGAATTCAAAAGAACCTATTCAACTCTAAGTGACTCAACCTAATTAACTTAAGACCAACCAAATTTTATCATGGATAACACACCCAGAAACAATACAGAGTACACATACCTAGGCAAGTAAGAAACACGTATACATATACTCATAGCTCCATACCACATACACATAACTTGATTCCAGGTACAAATATCACAACACACATATGACATGATACCATGTATACATATTTACACATGTACAACAGTGCACACATACACAAGGAATAAGGGAATCCAAAAAAATTATACCTCCACCCCAAAATAAATACAAGATTCATAGCTTTGTGCGAGCTTCACTTGATACACAACAAGATTCCATATCACTTTCTCCACCTACGTGTTTTTTCTCCTCATTGTACCATGTGCCTCCATCATTCTTCCACAAGAATGAATCCTAACAATACCTTTCAATTAAAGTGACATATTCATTCCAACATAATCATGCATATAATATATAAGCACATGTACAAATAAAGCTAGCATTAAGATTCAAGAGGACTCCCTTTTTCCATTTTGTTGTCCATCATTTCTATGGACTCAACCAGCCTACTTGGTTTTCATATCACATTCCACTTACCTTTTCTTTTTCATATGTATGTTACCATGTTACCTTTTTCTCCAAAATTCGTAGCTCTCCTGTCACCCAACCATATTGTTGAAATTTATTCTTCATAATGTCTATTGTATTCATGATTCTTTTATATTTTATATTAAAGAGAAAATAAATGTATTATTAACATTCTTGATGCATGGGTTTCATTCTCAAGATAAATTTATTTGTAGTTCAAGCACCCATTGAGTGCTTCTATGTTTTTCATAGAATTATGAAGTCAAAAGAGTAATTTTCATACATGTAAGACACCTTTGGGAATGTTGTATCTTATAAATAATTTTTTTTGTAAGTCAAAATGGCATAAAGACCCACCAAGACCTTGTCAAACAAGTCAGCCTCCCAACAACCATTCAACCTATAAGAGAAGCATATATATTTAAGAGACATCAACCTCACTTGAATATCATCCATTCAACTCTCAATAATTTTGATCTAGGAAAGGAAGAAGACCAAAAGAAGAGCGAGATAGAGTAGAAGAAACTTATAGAAGAAAAATGAAATTTTTGGATCTGTTTTTGGTTATTTCTCTTCTCACGTGCAAGATCCAGGGCATCATATTATTGCATCTAGAAAAAATGATAAGAGTAGAGTTAGGGAACCAAAAGGGTATTCTTTTACCAAATTTGAAAGAAGGAAGAACCAATTCAAGAAAAGAAGGAAGTAAGAAATCACCATCGTATCCATATGTCAAAGAACTAGGGTTTCTGATGTAGCCAAAATTTGTTGGGGTCAAAGTTGGAGAATTTTTTGGGGTTGAATTTGATGGTAACAAAGTTGATGGAACATGTGAAAGTTGACTTGGTATTTGAGGGTTCTTTGATAAGAGTCTTAGTTCTTAGAATTTTTCATTTGAAGTTCTATAAGAAGAGAAAAGTTCTTGTGGGTTTTCCTCTCAAGAGGAGAGGTTTTGGATTTGGCTTATAGCCTATATCCTTTTTCCTCTTGTCCCATTGATATTTATTGTTTGATAGTTGTTTGATGATAGAAAAGAAAATAATAATCAAGTTGAAGAATAAGCTAATCAAATTAACTAAAATGGCATCACAAGCAGTTATAAAAATAAGAGAAATCACCTAATATATATATCCCTAGATTTCTCAACATGGTCTTAGAGATAAGGTGACTACAACAAGAAGGAAAATGAAACTTGAAGAAGGATACACTACTATCGAGCTCAAGGACTATCATTAAAAGGAACATACTAAGAAGCATCAAGCACATCAAGCATAAAGTAGGACCATACATCACACCTTAAGTGTCACATCATCACAAGAAGAAGAAGACCTCAAAGACCCTACCTCCATTCAAGAAGGACTTAACACATCTTGAAGTCTCTGCATTCTACATTTCTACATCCAAGGAAGCAAGAAGAAGAATTGTCATCATCATTAAATAAATCAAGTCAATCTCCCTCTCATTGAAGAAAGGATATTATCTCAAGCATATCATATAGAAAATAAGTATTGTCATCTTTTAAGAAGGAATACATCATCAAATAAGAATCTTCACTTGACAAGTAAGTATTTTTATTTATGTCTGTGTTGAAATTTGCAACAAGAAACAGTGAAATTGACATCCAGAAACAGTGAAATTGACATCCAGAAACAACAAGAAAATGCACACACATTGGTGTGGGATCACAGGGCACACAGTGATGGATCCTAGTGACACATTAGTGTGCAACCAATTTTTAAATAAATTGTAATATTATATCATAACAACTTTTAATAGTTAACCAAGTGTGATACACTTAGTTAGCTCAAGAATTTCGAGTTGAGGCTCAAAGGATATGCATGTAGAGTGATTCTATTATTTACAGGGTCTAGTTGAAGTTGTAGCACTAGTGTGGTGTGATTGGGATCAATTAACTCACATTAATTGAGTTAAAATCATTTTAACTAGTTCTAACTTATTGACGAGCTAGTGGAAGATCATGTGAATAAAAATAGATTTAATTAACGAGTAGCGATCTACCAAGTAACTGATGATTCACTATTAATAGGTGCATGCATGCAAATTCTAATGGAGACCCATTTGAGACAAAGGTTTAGGACAAGTAAACTATCAGTTGTATTTTTGGCGAACTGCCCAAGTGTAGATATAAAGTCAGAGGAATGCTCCATAGGGATTGCGCAGTCAAGTAAGGTTGATTATCCTATTTAATAGGGATTAATTTCCTAGGGATTTTGTGAGAAAGGCTGGGCTAAGCAAGGGTTGAGAGTTCGCTAAGTGTTGGTCAATTTTGCCTAATAATTTCTAGACAGTTTTAAGCAGGATCAAGGTGAGACAGTCAAGATAGTGTAGGATTTTCTCAATGTGAGAAAGCATTGTATTGTTTCATGATTCTTTGACTATGTACAATATATGATATAGGGGTTCAGTGAGCAAGGTATTTCCCTAGATACATCTTGTGTTATGTGATTGATAATTTCATTTCTCTTACTTGCATGTGATTGAGCGATCGTGTTTTATATTCCAAAAGTATTGTAGAAGGATTCAATATCTTGTCTTAGTACATTGCATGATCGGATTGAATCCATTTATATAATTTGTACATGGTATTATAGTTGTGTTAGATATTTTACACATGGTATTAGAGTGCCAGGAATCAAAATAGTGTAGAATAAATTGAGTTTGTGTTGAACAATATTCAAATTTGTAGATACTTTCTTTGGAGCTAGAAGCGGATCAAGATGTCTTTCAATGGATTGACACTCAAATATACACTCGAGGGAAGTTCGAATTATATTTCTTGGAAGGACATGATGGAGGAATTGTTGTAGGATAATGGGTTGAATTAATTCATAGAGAATGATATTCCCAAGCCCGCAGCAGCAGATGCCCAACTTCTTGATGCATGGCAGAAGAAGGTAGAAAAGGAGAGGAGGATCTTGTTGGAGGGAGTTCGAGATCATATTGTCTCAAGTATCCATGGGAAGTTGACTCCATATGATATGTGGAAGGCCTTGACATATTTGTTTCAAAATAACAATGACCAAAGGAAGTTGGCGTTGAATGACAAGCTCAGAAAGATCAATAAGGAGGAGGGAGAGAAGGTACCAACATACTTGGAAAAGTTCACTCAATGTCGAGATGAGCTTGGAAGTGTTGGTGTGACTGTATCTGATGATGACTTGGTGAGCCTAGCACTTTTAGGCCTTCCCAAGAGCTGGCATAGTTACCAGGACTATGTGAATGGGAGGGAGAAGTTACCAGATTGGAAGCGACTATGGTCGGATTTGGTAATAGAAGAGATAAGGCGGAGAACCAGAGACGGGACCTCAAACATCAACAAAGAAGAGGATTGTGCATTAGTGGGAAAAAAAATAAGGCCAAGGGAAAGAAATCACAAGGCGAAGAGGAAAAGAAATACTTGTCCAAGATCAGATGTTTTCAATATCATGAGCATGGGCACTATGATTAAAATTTTCCACAGAAGAAGGCAATCAAGAAGGAGCTTGCAGTTGCAGTGGGTGAAGCATTGGATTCACAGTTCAAGCTTGATTTTATTCTCATTTCATGCATGACCAGCACTGTAATGGGATGCATGTGGTATCTAGATAGAGTTGCCTCATTCCATATGATAGGGAATATAGATCTCTTTAGTGAATTGGAGGAGAAGGACCTCCAACAGAAAATAGAGTTTGGAGATGACGAGAGGTATAACGTGACTGACATAGGTACAGTTACCTTTTAGAGGGAGTCTGGCACCCCTCTCAGACTTGCAGATTTTTTGTATGTTCCAGGCCTAAGGAATAATCTTGTCTCCATAGCGGTATTGGAAGGCCGTGGTTATGAGGTGATGTTTCGAAAAGGAAAGGTGTTCCTTAGACACACATCCATGGGACAGGTGAAGAAAATTGGTTCAAGAGTCAAGAACTTGTATGATATCGAGGTAAAGGATGCATGCAAGGCTTTGAGGAGAAAAGCAGTGGTTAGTGACTTGGTGGTTGAGAGGGAGAAATTATCTCTCAACATGCAACCTCAGAAGTAGCCTCAAAAGTTTGTGGGGTAGCCATAATTAGAGAAGCAGAGAGGAGACCGAGTGGAAGAGTCCACTCAAGCAGAGACCTCCAGGAGGGGGACATTTTGAGCCATATGGGAAGAGGGAGTACATGCAGTTATACCTCCAGGTGTGAGGTGGGGCAATGTGTAGATATGATCCTAAGAAGAAATTTGGGCAGGGTCTATTGAGATGGTGTGTCTCATGGATCGAACCTAGCTACGAGGAGCCCACAGTACAACAGTAGTAGGAAGGATCAGTTAGATTGATGTAGTCAAATTTCAGGAGGAAAGAAATCAAAGTGACAGGTTTCATCTACTGGAGTGCAGATCAGAGTTGGCAGCAGTGCAGAGGGCATGGATGCATATTTCAACAACGCAGAGAGTCCAGTAGACATGTGAAGAAGCTAGCAACAGTCAGAAGACTCTGATGACAGATTCATTATACTAATTTAGTTTTTTGGAGGCTATTCATTTTCAGGATATTTTCATGTGCGAAAAACACTATAAAAGTGTTGCATGCAAGAACATTCCAAAGGTACCAAATCAGGACAGATTGATTCCTTTCTTTTTTAGAGGGAGTGTTGAAATTTGCAACAAGAAACATTGAAATTGGCATCCATAAACAACAAGAAAATGCACACACGCTGGTGTGGGATCACAGGTTTCACAGTGATGGATCTTAGTGACACATTAGTGTGCAACCATTTTTTAAATAAATTGGAAAATAAATTGTAATATTATCTCATAACAACTTGTAATAGTTAACTACGAGTTATAGACTTAGTTAGCTCAAGAATTTCGAGTTGAGGGTCAAATGATAGGAATGTAGAGTTATTCTATTAGTTACAGGCTCTAGTTGCAGTTGTAGCACTAGTGTGGTTTGAGTGGGATCATTTAACTCACATTAATTGAGTTAAAATCAGTTTAACTAGTTCTAACTGATTGATGATCTAGTGGAAGATCAAGCGAATTAAAATATATTTAATTCATAGGTAGTGATTGACCAAGTAACTTATTATTCACCATTAATAGCTACATGCATGTCAATTTTGATGGAGACCCAGTTGAGACAAAGGTTTACGACAAGTAAACTATCAATTGTATTTTTGGCAAACTTCCCAGGTGTAGTTATAAAGTCAGAGGAAGGATCCATAGGGATTGCGCATTCAAGGAAGGTTTATTATCATATTTAATAAGGATTAATTTCCAATGGATTATGTGAGCATGGCTGGGCTAAGCAAGGGCTGAGAATTGGCTAAATGTTGGTCCATTTTGCATATGAATTTCTAGACATTTTTGAGCAGGATCAGGGTGAGACAATCAGGATAGTGTAGGATTTTCTCAGTGTGAGAAAGCATTGTATTGTTTCATGATTCTTTGTCTATGTACAATATATGATAGAGGGGTTTTGAGCAAGTTCTTTCCCCAGATATATCTTGTGTTGTGTGATTGATAATTTCCTTTCTCTTACTTGCATGTGATTGAGAAATCATATTTTATATTCTGCAAATATTGTAGAAGGATTCAGTATCTTGTTTTAGTAGATTGCATGATCAGATTGAATACATTGATATAATTTCTACATGGTATTATAGCTTTGTTAGAGATTTTATATAGTTTGAATATAATATCAACATGACTTCATTCTGCAAGGAGAGTAACAAACTGGTTGTGTCATCAAATTTCATTGCATGGAATAAGAGGATAGATTTGATCCTGGTAGAGAATGAAGTTATTTAATATGTTAAGAGTTATATCTCCAAACCATATAAATATAAATCTAAATAATTATTGAAGTATATGAAAGGAGAAATAAGGGATCAAATAATCCTCATAGCATCAATCAAGGGTTCCCTCATCCCTTATTTAGCAAAGTTGGAGAAATCAAAATATATCTATGAAAATTTGGTAGAATGTTTTTCCATAAGAACTGTAGGAGAAGTTATATCAGTGAGAACCAAACTATACAAGATGAATGTATCAAAGGAAGAAGGGGTAGCCTCATACCTTATGAGGGTATCACAAATAATAGATCAACTATAAGAACTAAGATAAATAATGAATGATAAGGAGATGACCATCGTTGTGTCAATGCACTACCTCATGAATGGGGAAAATTTGTATCAAGTATATATGGAAAGAAGGAAACCAATAAATTCAGTTAAATTTGGCCATTATGTAAAATTTAATAAACCAGGTTAAAGGCAAAGAGTGATGCTGGATCAAATGAAAAAGTTCAAGCATATGTTTCCATGGCCAAGAGAAAATGGAAGTTTGGAATGTTTGATACTCAGAAAAAGAAGAAGATTGACATATCAAAGATACAATGTTGTGAGTGTAATGAATATAGGCACTTTAAAATGAATTTTCCTAAACTAAAGAAGGACAAAAAGAAGAGAAAGGAAAGGAATGAATCCCGTGTTACCAAAGAAGTGGAAGAATTAGAAAATAAGAAATCAAAGGAGGAAGTGAAATATCTCTAGTATTATTGAGATCTCCTTAGTTGTTTTCATTTATAGAAGAGAAAAGAAAGCATCAAAAGTATGATAGGATGCATTATAGCAAGATAGAGCTGATATTCATAGAAGCATGGAAGGAGAGCTGAAGTAGAAAGTCTACATGGTCGTAGTAGTCATCCTGATAGAAAAAAATTAGCTCATGGCATATCCATGCAAGCATATAAGGAGAACAGAAGTAGAAATATATATGTTTGGAGGAAGTATATATGGCCACATAAAGGAAGAGGTATGTATATATTTGATAGATAGATAAATTCATATCATTATATGGTTGTAGAAAGAATGGGTTGAATGCTCGATCTCATGAGCATCATCGAAGAAGAAAGATCTCTTCCATTAGAATAATGCGTGAAGGCATGTAGATAATGTTCCTTGAAATCTTCTACATACGGATAAGATGAAATCAACATAGTATGACCTCATATGGAATATGGGATGATTGAAAATAATGGTTCCTATGTCGAAATAACCATGTAAAGAATATCCCAAGGAAAGAAATATGCGAAGAAAGGAAGGAAAGTTCGTGAAAGATGTAACTTCAAATAAGATAATTGATCGACATATGATAAGTAGAAGAATTAGCTATGGAATCTCCATGGAAGAAGAAGGTATAAGTATTTTCAAAAAGGAAAACATTGGTAATATGTGTCCTTGAGATGGATTCATACATGTGCAGGATGTTGATATTTGAAGAAGTCAATGTCATGATGAAATTCCATCATAAAAAGGTAACTTTGACTTGATGTTCATTTTTATTTTTGAAAAAATATGATTGGGTTGTTACAGGGCTGCCAAAAAAAGGTTGTATAAGTAACCTACAACTAATATTCATGTGATTGGATGGAATATCCTGAAAGAAACATGACTTGGAAGAGGTATATGTATGAGGAAAAGCCAGATGTGGACTAGAAGATCACTTTCTGATGAAGAGAAGGATGACATGACTATTGGTTCAACACTATGGTTCATTGAAGGGAAATTGATGGAGAAGATGGAATATTCCCTATAATAAAGTGATGATGAAGAAGATGAAGTTCATGACATGACGTCGAAAGAAGGAGATCTACAGGAAATTGATAGTATAGTGATCTCCACCAAAGAGAAGATAGTTATTGTTGAGGAGAAGCCCCTAGTTAAGATGGAGCTTGGGAAATTTCCTAAGGAGCATGGTTATATTATTTTTATAGGAATGAGTATATCCTCTCTAGTTAAGATGGATAGATAGGAAAATAATTCTTGTCTTCATGTTTTGAAGAAATAAAGGAGTATTGGGTAAGCTTCTAAGATTGATTTTGATACTCTTTGATCATGTGTTAGGGAATCCAATAGGAAAGTGTAGTCGAAGAGGAATTTCCTTGAGGATGTGTTATTCCAAGACAGGAATGGTCCTAAAAGGACATACCTTTTGAACATCCAGATGGGGTGTGTGCCTTAAGAGACAATGATAAAGGTCTATATTAGTCATTGTCTCGCTAGAATTGTGCTCTGATATTGTGGAGAGATGAAGCTTTTAGTAAAGGCCTTGTTAAGTGACAATGTTGGTTGATATGTGTGATATGCACTGGTATAAGCTGAGAAAATATCTTATGATATGGCTTACAAATCTGACTCTTCTTATGAGAATTCTTCCATATGAAAATGTCCAAGTACCGTGTATGGATTATGAATACCTCCCTAGTTACGAGGGAGTGCTAAAATGTGTAAATAGATTTTGTATTCATAAATTTGATTGTAATCATGATATTATATAGTTGATATTAAAGAGAAAATATTTTTTTTATTATCATTCTTGATGCACCGGTTTCATGCTCAAGATAAATTTATTTGTAGGCCAAGCACCCATTGGCTGCTTCTAGGTTTGTCATTGAAATTATGAAGTCAAAAGAGTAATTTTCATACATGTAATACCCCTTTGGGCATGTTGTATCTTGTAAAGAATTTTATTTGTAAAGTCAGTTTCATAAACATCCTCTAAGACCTTTTCAAACAACTCAGCCTCCAAGCAACTATTTGACCTAGAAGAGAACCCTATATATAAGAGACATCAACCTCACTTGAATATCACTAATTTATCTCTCAATATTTTTTATCAATGCAAGGAAGAACACCAAAATAATAGTGAGATAGAGGAGAAGAAACTTAGAGTAGAAAAATGGAAATTTTGGATCTATTTTGGGCTATTTCTCTTTTCACGTGCAAGAGCTATGGAATCATATTGCTGCATCTAGAACGAATTAGAGGAGACGAGTTAGGGAACCAAGCGGGTCTAATTTTAAATTCAAATTCCAAATAAGGAATAACCAATTCAAGTGAAGGAGAAGGAAGGAATAAATAACTAGATTTTCCTACGTGCAAGAAGTAGGGTTTCTGTTGTAGCCAAAAGTTGTTGGGGTTGAAGTTCTCGAAGAAGTTGATGGGAAAAAAGTTGTTGGAACGTATGAAAGTTGACTTGGTCTTGGAGGGGTCTTTGACAAGAGTTTAATAAGATAAGAGTTCTTGTCGATTTTCCTCTCAAGAGAAGAGGTTTCGGCCCTGGCTTATAGCTTATATCTTGTTTCCTCTTTCCTCATTGAAATTTTTTGTTTGGTAGTTGTTTGATGATAGAAAACACAATAATAATAAATTTTAAGAATAAGATAATCAAGTTAAATAAAAATACATCACAATAAGTTAAAAAAGTAAGATAAGTCACCTAATCTAGTTTCCCTTCGATTTCTCAACACCTCTTTCCCAAGCCCCCCAAGTATGTAAATCAAGGGACAATTATAAAATCAATAGGAAATTCAAGGAAACATCACAAAATAAAATTAAAATCCATGATTGAAATCATATAGGAAAATCACACACCAAAAATAGCGTGGACACGCATGTCCATAAATAAAGTTGCACAAATAAAGTTAAAAATCATTACTCACTGATCATCAAGTAAAAGAGTCCCAAAACTTGACTTAGTGTCTTGAGTGCGACATTCATGGCACTGACCTCCATCATACCATGCGCGAAAAATTATCTTCCTTTCCCTATCTCTATCACTAGGTCTTTCTATGAGTAGGTAAAACTCTACTTGTTGTCCTATAGTTGTTCGTTCCTCCATAGGATTGTTAGAAACTATATCATATATATCGCAAACCAAAATAAAAACTATGCAATTTTTCTTTAAAATCTAGGAACACATATGCACATTAGTCATTTTTATCATCTTGCAACTACAAGTGATGGAATTTAAACTATGATCCATGAAAGTCAACCTATTCACCTAGACTGCCGTTATTATCTTAAATCAATTGTTAAAACATTTTATAAAGGTCTAGCCTTCTTATTAAGGCCAACAATCCTTGCACCTGCAACCTTATAGAATCAGTTAGGACACCATATGTCACATTAGCACATGATCCTTCTATGTTTAATATTATTCTAGGGTTGAATATCTTGCATTTAGGGAAGTTATTTAGTATTCAAAAAATCTGAAATCAAGCAAACCCTAATTCATCTTGCAATTTCATCCATAATTTTCATTTCCTATTTACTGATTCAATGGTTGAATTCTTAATTGTTTATGTATCTTGATATATTTCTTAATTTTATCGCCTTCACACAAGTTTCACAACATCCATGGATCTTTTTATTTTATTTAAAGTGGTTTTGGGTACCCTCTTATCCTATTTCAAACTTGATAAATGTCATATGTTGTCTTGAATACCCCATAGACTCAAATATAGAATTTTATGTAATAAAACCACCTTTTTCTCACCTTGAATAGTTGACCAGGGACTCAAACTCTAATTGAATCCTTATAATAGATAATTTTGACAGAAAATTTCATTAAGTGCAGAATCCCTAAAAAATCACACATAAGTGTCTCAATGATTGTTTCCACCTAGGAGACAAATACTCTTTATTCTGACCTTACATTGTGGCAACCTTAAAAAAATTACCCAATTGGTCAAGTGATATACCTACACAACAACATTGGAATTTGAAGCCTTGAACTTTAGCTCAAGCTCTAGAAGAGAGTATCTTGATTACAAAATTTAAGGACACATGCATTTCTCGACATTCTAGGAGTGACAAGAGTTGTTGGCAATAACATTAAAACAATGCAACGACATATCTTGTGCCTAATATTACTATGTGGATATTAAATTTTGGGACAAGGGATTAGATGAAAAATTTGGAAACAAGCATTAAAATCATTTAAATAGTATAAATGACAAACCTCCATATATTGTTCAAATTTATCTACATATGTTATTTGTGCAAGAAAGGCATCTGTCATCTAGTTCTTTACTTATTACTTCTAGCCTATTACACCAATAAATAGACAGAAGAAGAACTCAATCTGCTCAATTTTGTTGGGTATTACTTGGTCTAAATGAAGTGTAATAATCATTATCATGATTTTAGATTCTAGTTTTGAACCTCTTTGTATGTGTGCTTTATGATATTAAAGTTATCTTTACCATTATTGAGATTAACCACTATAGTAAATAGCTATTGAATTCCATCCATATTCCCTGTCATGAGCCTACGGGGTCCCTAAGGACTGCATAGGTGATAGAATGCTCCTTGATCATGGATTCTTCAGGAAAATTGCAAGAAAATTTACAGTATTTTATGAGGATGGAATGTTTTATATGGTTGTCTCTTCATCACCATAGTTTCTGACGTCAGAAAGTGAGTTTAGTTCAACTACAAATCCTACTTCTTGCACAAAGTAGAATTGACAAATACACCTTATTTATTCTATCCTATGTATGTTTCTTATGAATTGTAAGCATAATCATAAACAAAATATTAAAATTTCAAATTACTTCATAAAAAAAAATATAAATTTTAAATATTGAATATACAAAAATTAGGATGGATAATTTACATCACATATTCATAAATTATAGTCACAATCAGAGACAGGGGTGTTTTCTCCCTAGAAAAAAAGAACAAGAAGATTTTTAAATGTATTATACTCTAAACACTTTCCAGATGAGAGGGTTGTTATGCCAAATCCACTCACCAAATTCATGTTGTTACTTTATGATTGTCATTGTGCTAATGCTCTCGCAACGCATGTTATTGTTAGTGCTCTCAAGTCTCACCTTTCACACTTTGAAAACAAAACTGAAAAATGATGTTGTGTAGGTTTAGGCTTTTCTTTTGAAGGGTTTAGGCTTACTTCTTATGGTTTTAGGCATTTTTCTCATCCACTTTCCTACAATATGTCCTTCATCTTCATATGCAACTTTGATGATTTATTTATTATTATTTAGCAAGGATCCATTTCCTCTTCAAGGAAATGGATCCATCACATACCATACACTTCCATTTATAGGAGACAGTTTGGAGATTTGAAAATTCTAGTTTAGCAATTCAGTGATACTACGTCTTCATAGGTAATTCCACTAACTACAGTTGTAACCCGAAGGTGGGAAGGAACTAGCTATTGTATTATTCAAATGATTTTCAAGTAGAGGAAGTAATGATCCAAATTTACGCACATGATCTACAACCCCATCTACTTTATTGTATAGGGTTACACTTTTAATCCTTATTCATTCTACAATAGAGCCCATTGGGTCCGATTATTGAACCTTGGAGCTATGATACCATTTGTAACACACCCCATTACATTTCGTAACCAAAGGTGATGGTTATTTGGTAGACCCAACCCCCAAGATACTATTTAGAGAATGGGGTATAGAAATTTACTTTTAATTTTTCTTGTAACTCTCAGCACATGGTTCCTTAAATGCCAAATATTTTTATAGTTACAATGAAGTCATGTATTTGAACAAGTTAGGTCTGACCCGAACAAAAACATGTTAAATTTTCATATTGTTCTATGTTGAATAAATTACTTTAGCGCAATTAAATAATTCAATTAGAATTTTTTTCAATTACATTTAATCTTTCCATTCATCAACAATAATTGAATATAGAACAATAAATGCAATGAAAAAGGATGCAATCAACACATCAACAAGAGACACTAGATCTGGTCCAAGACCAGGGAAAAACCACACTAGTGGGGAAACGATGTGAAAAATATTCCTCTATTAGATTGTCATAAAATGTTCAGCAGAGAGTACAATGATCCCAATTCAATATCATCCAGAAAAACAACCCAAAAACAATCATAAATATCATTCAAGCATCAAAATATATCAGAGACAAATTTTCCTGTCTATGGTCAACTTCAGTCAACTTTAGTCTTTGGTCAAATCTGAGTCAAACTTCCCGATCGCATGTAGGAGGAGCTATGGGAGTGGTGGAAGGTTTTCAGTCGCACCCTTGAGCCTGCAAGCCAATGACTATGGAAAAAATTTCCCTATGTCGTGTCTGCGACTGTAATCCAAAAACTCTAAAACAAATGCGAGCCTCGAACCCTGTAATTTCAGATCTTTGCGAACTTCTTTTGATGACCCAACCTTAGACCTCTGCAAACCAATCAATGAAGAAAATATGCTTGGTGATGTCAAAATGAGCTTGAGGTCACTTGTATTTATAAGTTGCCAATGGTTACCAATTTCCTGTTAGGGCCGACTTGACAAAATGTGCATATGAGGGATTTCCTTCATAAGTACACTTTCCTTTATCCGATTTGAGTGATCTTTAGGTCAATTTTGGTCCTCTCGAAAAGAGGAATTCAATGAAATAATTATATCCATAAAAAAGTTTTCAAAAATGTATTTTTACCATATTTTTCTAATTTAACACTCCCTCTCAACTAAGGATAATTACACATGTCGATATCTGACCATTGATCAATATTTCATGTATATCCCGTTCTCATATCATGTCCCATCTCTGCTCAACTCTATCTACTGAAAAATTATCAAATCTAAAGAAGAATAATCAGGGAGCATTAGTTCCCACCCTATATCATGAAAACAATATCATGGAGCACATCTCAACTTGAATCTACATCAAGGTGCACATATCAACCTCAAATCTCATGGGGGAGATAAACATATAGAACTCCATACAGAGAAATAGGTGATATAGGGGAGAAAATATCAACCCATCCTTATTCTCACTAATATTCCCAACAATGACCCTCAACATTCATGTGGTAGAACACCTTCATCGTAATCAGCTTGGGGTGTAACCCCATGTACACTCTCAACCTATTAGCCAGGCAGGGAGCGGTAATCCCAACAAGCCTAGATTATGGGTATGATGAGGTTCCAACATGGGGTATACTCTACAAAGGAGAATATAGGGGAGCAACATCTCCAACCCTATGGGTAACAGATACGGGAGAAAAATATACGACCCTATTGTCCAAAGATCCCTCAACTCGAGGATTCCTCTATCTCAATTCCTCACCCCGAGAGCTCATACAAGGGAGAAAGATTTGGCTCAGTGTTCTCGATCATTGGTTCCCATTTTCAGGAGGGGCCACATTCATCAATCCAATCTGCTCTCTGAATACCAATAACTTCCCTTTCAACAAAGCCTTGGTAAGAATTTTTTCAATATTCTCGTTTGTCAATATATGATGGAGTCTAACAACTCTTGTCTGCACCATGTAACAAATGTAATGATAACAAATCTCAATGTGCTTGGAATTTTCATGAAATACAAGATTTTCTGCCGGACATATCCCAGTCTTTTTGTCTCAATATATCATTGTAGTGTCTAGGACCTGCTCGAATATCTCTCCAAATATATTTCTCAACCATACTACTTCGTGGCTAGCCATGCTAGTAGTAATATACTCTGCCTCGGTGGTACTCAATGCTACAAAATTATTCTTCTTGCTCATCCATGATATCATGGTATATCTAATACTAAAACAACATCCAAATGTACTCTTCTATCGATAACACTTATTTCCTAGTATGCATTAGTGTATCCATGAAGTCGACTATATTTGGTAGTATATCTCAAACAAAGGGTGATTTTTCCATGCAAATATCTCAGAATGTGTTTGGAAATGACCCAATGTGCATGGAGAGGCTCGGTCATGAATTGACTCAACGTATTCATTGCATAGCATATTTTTGGGTGAGTGTTTACTAGGAACATCATAGCACCAATAAATTATCTATACTCGGATGGATTCGCCAAATCAGGTCCTACAACTTCTCCACATAACTTCTTGAATTTAATTTCCATCAGTGTGGGTAGTGACTTGCATTACGTCATTTCAAATATTTCCAACAGCTTCACCATATATTTTCCTTGTGAAAGGAAAATCTCACCAAGCCTTTTTCACACCTCAAGGCCTAGAAATTAGTGCATGAATCCAAGGTCCTTCATCTTGAATTCAGAGGCTAGCTCCCTCTTACACTCGATGATCAGGGGCTCACTACCTTTGAAAAATATATCGTCAACATATAAAACCAAAATGACTAGCATACATTGGACTACCTTGAAGTAGAGGTTGGGATCAACATTGCTTCTTGTGAATCCCAACTTCACCAAATAATTTTCTATGTGTGCGTACCATGCTCTGGGGGCTTGCTTCAAAACATATAATGCCTTCTTCAACCTACATACATGTGTATTTTGATATTATACTTCAAATCCATATGGCTTCTCAATGTATACTTCTTCCTGTAACATACCATGGATGAATGTTGTCTTTACATCCATCTAATGAAGAGTCCATCCTTGACTTGCGACAAGGGAAACTATTAAATGAATGGTTATATATCATGCCACAGGTGTAAATATATTGTCATTATCTTCGCCCTATTTTAGAGATAATCCTCGAGCCACGAACCTTTCCTTGTATTTATCAATGCTACCATCACCTCCATGCTTGATATTGAATAACCATTTTGAAGTCATCACATATTTCCCCTTCGGTATTAGCATGACTTCCCATACGCCATTATTCATAATAAATTCATATTCTTTGGTCATACCATATTTCCAAACTTTTTCTTTTACGAATTCTTCAAATGTGGAAGGTTTGACTTGAATTTTGGTACTCATGGCTGCAACATATCTTGGTACCTTCATGGCTTCTTCCTTTATCTAAATGTTCTTTGAATGCTAGCTTGTCTTTCATCATCTTTTAATGTGTCTCGAAGTCAAAGTGGAATCATATTGGTGGCAGGATCACATGGAGGAGGATCTAAGAGATCTAGGGGCTTCGTGGGATCATCAAAAATATCTATTTGAGATTCAGGCATGGAAGGACCATCTAAAATATCCATATCATCAATATTCTTCTCAGGAGGAGGAGGTAGAGGAAGGTCCCTCTACTTTCCAAGGGAATCATCTTCATCGAATGTTATATCTCTGTTAATCTAAAATTTCTTTTTACCAAGAATATATATTCTAAAAGCTTTAGAATTTTCACAATATCCAACAAACGTACCTTTTCTTCATGTGGATTCCAGCTTATTTATTTTCTCCTTCGACACATGAAAGTATACAGGGAAGCCACAGATACAAATATGACTAACATAAGGCTTGATAGTTGTGAATAATTCTTCAGGTTTTTTTTTTTCCAATGCTTGATGATGAACCCTATTTTGAACATATACAATAAAATTTGTTGCTTTTCCCCAAAGGAAATTTGGTAACTTTGATCATGGAGCATGGCATGAATGGCTTCTACAATAGACCTGTTCTCCCTTTCAGCTACTCCATTTTTTTTGGGAGTATAAGGAACAAATTTTCTCCTTCTTAATACCTTCCTTCTTGCAAAAATCAATGAATGAATTTAAAGTGTATTCTCCACCATTTTTTTGATGCCCCAAAATTCGGTGCAACAACATCAGGTAAAACCACCAGGCCGGGGAATTAAAAATTGTCCCTTTTAAGTTTGAGATGGTGGCTTCGACTGGATTTATGGGACCAGTTTCCCAATGAAATATAATTTGGTTGATGGGTGGTATTTTAACTTATTGTAACTTGATAAATGGGGGTGATAACAAGCATAACGAAAAAATATATATACCTATCTCTATCTCTGTTGAAAAATGCAACAAGATGATGGAGCTTAGGTGAAAGGGAGTCGCCTTCACTTAAGTGGGCTCACAGGTTATTTTTGGCGAAATTCATTTTTACACTATGTCTATTTTGCATATGGAGCATGGTCTAGGAGCTTGTTATGCTATTCTTGGATGATTGGTCGAGTTGGTAAAAATATATGGACCTCTATTTTTAGACATACAAATGGCGGTATTTTTGACCGCCCGTCTAAAATAGGTTACCAAATATTATTAGCCCTTAATAATATTTGGACTCTAAACTTGGGCTCGTCGATGAGTAAGACTTCGCTGAGCATGATGTGGCCCATGCATCTGACAGAAGGAATTACACTATTCCTAGGGGTTTGGTGAGCTCATGCATGGTTGACTTTAGTTAGAACTCAAGTGGCAGAGTTTGGTGGAGTTGATGAGACAGTTGGTGGAGTTGTGTTCGGTTTAACTTAGTTGAACTAGTTGTGTTTAGTTTAACTAGATAATACACTAGTAATGAGTGGAGTGAATTAAATATTATTTAATTCACTAATTATTAACTCATTATTCAACTCAAGAACACATCAGTTCACTACAGTGCATGGACAGTTTAGTGGAGACCAGTGGAAGAGTTAGATGAAAGGGTGAGTTTGCTATTAGTTGCGACAACAGTTGTGCATGAGATTTGCACAAGCATTGGAGGATATTTCCAATGATGATTGTGCAGTTGGAGCCAGTGAGATTCGAACTTGGATCTCTCATTAGACCAGCCTTGATTGCGCAATAGAGGCAGGCAATTAGTGGATGAGTTTTGAACCTGTGACTTGTTCAAAACCGAGCTAGTTTGTGTGTAACTTTTGGAGACAGTACTGAGTACTTGTGAGGAGTATTGTACTGAGATTGTTACATGTTCTCTTCTATTATAATATACAAAATAGCTGGGGGTTTTCAACTATAAGCTTTCCCCATTACATATTGTGTTTATGTGCGCATGCGACTGTTTCTATTTCCGCATATTGATGATCGATTGTAGAAGAGGTTATGTGTTATACATGAATTCGAATTAGTGTATGATCAAGATAATCTCAGTGGATAAATCTTCATTATTCAGCAAATTTCTACATGGTATCAAAGCGAATTGATCATCGGGATCTATTACAGTGATTACAATTTTATTTCGGTAGACAGAGTCTGTATCGGGCCAGGTAGCCTCTGGATCCATCCTTTCTATGAAAGGTGATATATCCAGTAAATGCCCTTACAGTCGATCTCTGTGCTAGAAATAATTTGTTCTCACAGATCCAGAAGCAGTTGAGTTTTTGAGCTTGGAATTCGAATTTTGCAGCAAATTGTTTTCTTGGTGCCGGAGTTGAAATGTCTTTCAACGGTTTGCGACTCGAATATGCCCTTGAGGGCAGTTCGAATTATTTTGCATGGAAAGATCGGATGGAGGCGGTATTAGAAGATAATGGGCTGAAGGAGTTCGTAGATATGGATGTCCAAAAGCCTACTGATCCTGCTAAAGTTGAGGCTTGGCAAAAGAAGATGGCGAAATGTCGAAGGCTTCTGTTGGAGGGCGTGAAGGATCACATTGTATCCAGCCTACATGGAAAAGCTTCTCCATATTTGATGTGGAAAGCGTTGACAGATCTATTCCAGAGCAAGAGCGACCAAAGGAAGCTGGCGCTCAAGGATAAAATCAGAAACATTAAGATGGAGAAAGGCGACAGTATCGCCAAGTACCTCACGAAGTTCACTCAATGCAGAGATGAGCTGGGAAGTGTGGGGGTGACTGTCGATGATGAGGACTTGGTGGACCTGGCTCTCCTTGGTCTTTCGAAGAGTTGGCATTCCTATCAGGACTCTGTCAATGGTCGAGAGAAGTTGCCGGGATGGGAGCGACTTTGGTCGGATCTCATGCAAGAGGAGATAAGGCGGACTACCAGGGACGGATCTTCATCAAAGGCATCTGATGAAGAAAATTGCGCTTTGGCTGCCAAAGCAAAGAAGGGGAAGAGCAAGAAAGCTTCTCAGTCTGGTGCGAAAGGAAAGAAGCAAGACATGTCCAAGGTGAAGTGTTTTCACTGTCACCAGCACGGACACTATGCCACAAATTGTCCGCAGAAGAAGAAAAATAAGAAGGCCGTTGGATCTGCAGCGGGAGAGGCATTGGCCTCCCAGTTCGAACTGGATTTTTCACCGATCGCATGCTTGGTCTCAAGTGTGATGGGATTAGTATGGTTCTTGGACAGTGGTGCGTCATTTCACATGACAGGAGATCGGGATATGTTTTCAAATCTGGAGGAAAAAGATCTTGGAGTGCACATCGAGATGGGCGATGATGGTAGATACAGTGCGACCGGTATCGGTACCATTTCCTTTGAGAGGGAGTCTGGTAAACCCTTCATATTGAAGGAAGTATTGCATGTTCCAGGATTGATGAAGAATCTGATCTCTGTGGCGATGTTGGAAGACAAGGGGTATGATGTGGTCTTTAGCGAAGGAAAGGCTTTCCTGTGCAGTAAGACAACTGGAGAGACCCGGAAGATAGGGGTTCGAGTCAAGAACCTTTATCAGTTGCAAGTAGATGGCTGCGCAGCAATGGCATGCAAGGCGGGAGAAGTGGTGAGCTGGGATGATGAGGGCGAACTGTGGCACAGGAGATTGGGCCACCTTCACCATGGAGCTTTGAAGATCTTGCAGCAGATTTCTACTGGGCTTCCTAAGGGCACTCTTGCACAGTCAGATCAGTGCAAGGGGTGTACTTTAGGGAAGTATGTGAAAGCCACCTTTCACGAGAAGGATAGTCGCGCCACGACGATCCTTGAGAGAGTTCACACATACGTGTGTGGTCCTTTCTCTGTAGCTTCGACAGCAAAGCACAAGTACTATGTGATCTTTGTTGATGATTTCTCTCGGAAGTGCTGGATCTTCTTCATGCAGAAGAAGAGCGAGACATTTTCAAAGTTCTATGAATTCAAGGCGCTGGTTGAGAAGGAATCGGGGAAGCATGTGAAGGCTCTTAGGAGCGACAATGGTGGTGAATTCATCTCTACTGAATTCAAATATTTTTGCAGCGCAGAAGGGATTCGGAGAGAGCTCATCACACCCCATAACCCACAGCAGAACGGGGTGGCTGAGCGGAAGAACAGAACGATCGTGGGTGCTGCATGGGCGATGTTGCATGATCAGGGCCTACCCCTTCACTTGTGGGCTGAGGCATGCAATACAGCAGTGTATGTGAAGAACCGTTGTCCTCACAAGGTTCTTGGCATGAGTACACCAGAGGAGGCTTATTCTGGCAAGAGGCCTGATATTTCCCATTTGCGGATTTTCGGATCTCCTGTCTACATGCATGTGACGAAGGATGCAAGAAGGAAGCTGGATCCAACTGCTGAAGTTGGAATATTTGTGGGTTACACTGATACACCTCACAACTATCGGGTGTATGTGCCAGACAGTCGCAAGACTGTTGTGCGACGGGATATAAAATTCCAGGAGGAGAAAGCCATGCAGTGTTCGCTTGAGAGGGAGCTACACTTGCATGCAGATGAGGAGCTGTTAGTTCCTAAGGAGGAGCTTCCGAATGTGGATCAGCCACAAGAGGAGGTTCAGGAGGTGGAAGAAACCACCCAGGCAGCGCCAACCATCAGAGGGCGCATGCGCACTACAGAAGCTGAGCGACTGGCTCGGGATGCAGAGAAGGTTGTAGGACCACCCACAGCACAGCGCAGACAGAGACAGTCACCGGATCGGTACACTGGATACATGGCTCTTGTGAGTCAATGTGTTGTGACGGAGCCATCCTCTTTTGAGGAAGCTGTGGAGGAAACCGCATGGGTTGATGCCATGATCGAAGAATATGATTCGATCGTCAGGAACAGTGCATGGGAGATTGTCCCAAGACCGGTGGGAAAATCAGTGGTGGGTTCGCGATGGATCTACAAGGTGAAGCAGGCGGCTGACGAGAGTGTGGAGAAGCACAAGGCAAGATTTGTCGCCCGTGGCTTTTCACAGATCGAGGGGATTGACTATGAGGAGACCTTTGCACCTGTCGCAAGGTACTCTTCCATACGGACGATCCTTGCTCTCTCAGCGCAGATGGGCTGGCACATTCATCAGATGGATGTGAAGATCGCCGTTCCTCAATGGAGCCGAGGAGAGGTGTGTACACAGAGTAGCCCGAAGGTTTCTCGAGATCTTTAGCGAAGAGTTCGACACAAGCGACCCGAAGAGAGCACCGCACGGTTGAAGCGGGGCACTCGTGCTTGGTACACTCGGATAGACAGCTACTTCACTAGGCTTGGATTCTCCAAGAGTGAGGCGGATCCAAACCTGTACCAGATTGTGGTGGAGGGGAAGCTGTTGATCATCGTACTGTATGTAGATGATCCGATTTTGACTGGCGATGAGCAGTTGATACTTTCATGCAAGGAGGATCTTGCACGAGAGTTTGAGATGAAGGACTTGGGCATCCTTCATTATTTCCCGGGATTGGAGATTTGGCAGCGCAGCGGAGGACTGTTTATTTCTCAGGGCAAGTATGCTCGGGAGATTCTGGAGAGGTTCAACATGCAAGGCTGCAAGCCTGTTGACACTCCTCTTCCTGGTGGTTGGAGGAAGGAGGATGCTACTTCAGCAGAGGTAGTGGATGCCACTGTCTATCGACAGTTGGTGGGGTCGCTTATGTATCTGGTCAATACACGACCCGATATATGCTATGCAGTTAACCAGCTTTCGCAATCTATGGTTAAGCCTACCAAGCTCTTTTGGAAGGCAGGCAAGCATGTATTGCGCTATATTAGAGGCACATCGGGATATGGTCTATGGTACAGACAGGAGGATGGAGCGAAGCTTTCTGGCTTCACTGATGCAGATTGGGCAGGGAGCCCAATGGACCGAAAGAGCACTTCTGGAGGAGTTTTCAGCATTGGGTCGACAGCAGTTTCCTGGTACAGTAGGAAGCAGAGATCCGTGGCACTCAGTTCAGCAGAGGCCGAGTACATGGCAGCAAGCTTGGCTGCATGCGAGGCTATTTGGATGAGGAAGATCCTCGTCGGATTGTTCGGGTCACACTTGGAGCCTACTGTGATTTATTATGATAACCAGAGTTGCATTAAACTCTCGGCTAATCTAGTATTTCATGATAGATCCAAACACATCGACATCAGGTACCATCATATCAGAGATTGTGTTCAGCAGAGAATCATGATGCTTTCATATGTTCCCACGGAGGATCAGGATGCCGACATCCTGACAAAGGCGCTCACCAGGAGCAAGTTCGAATTCCACAGAGGCAGGATAGGGGTTGCAGATAATCCATATCTTGCTGAGAGGGAGTGTTGAAAATGCAGCAAGATGATGGAGCTTAGTGAAATGAAGTCGCCTTCACTAAGTGGGCCCGCAGGCTATTTTTGGCGCAAAGTCTATTTTTAGACTATGTCTTTTTTTAGACATATGGAGCATGGTCTAGGAGTTGCAGTATGCTATTCTTGGATGATTGGTCGAGTTGGTAAAAATAGATGGACCTCTATTTTTAGACATACAGGTCGAAGTCTATTTTTAGACTCCCTGTCTAAAAATAGGTCAGTCAAATATTATTAGCCCTTAATAATATTTGGACTCTAAACTTCAGTTTATTCTCTTACAACACTTCAGTTGGAGCTACGGATGTGGCTCATGCATCTGACAGAAGGAATTACACTATTCCTAGGGGTTTGGTGAGATCATGCATGGTTGACTTCAGTTAGGACTTCAGTGGCAGAGTTTGGTGGAGTTGACGAGACAGTTGGTGGAGTTGTGTTCGGTTTAACTTAGTTGAACTAGTTGTGTTTAGTTTAACTAGCTAATACACTAGTAATGAGTGGAGTGAATTAAATATTATTTAATTCATTAATTATTAACTCATTATTCAACTCAAGAACACATCAATTTACTACAGTGCATGGACAGTTCAGTGAAGACCAGTGGAAGAGTTAGATGAAAGGGTGAGTTTGCTATTAGTTGCGACAGCAGTTGTGCATGAGATTTGCACAAGCATTGGAGGAGATTTCCAATGATGATTGCACAGTTGAAGCCAAGGAGATTCGAACTTGGATCTCTCATTCAACCAACTTGGATTGCGCAATAGAGGCAGGCAAATAGTGGATGAGTTTTGAACCTGTGACTTGTTCAAAACTGAGCTAGTTTGTGTGTAACTTTTGGAGACAGTACTGAGTACTTGTGAGGAGTATTGTACCGAGATTGTTACATGTTCTCTTCTATTATAATATAAAAAATAGCTGGGGGTTTTCAGCTATAAGCTTTCCCCATTACATATTGTGTTTATGTGCGCATGCGACTGTTTCTATTTCCGCATTTATTATAATTAATTAAGAGGTTATGTTGATGGTATGAATTTAACTGTATGTCCCATCCTGCCACAACCATGACCTACATCCCCATCCTTGGATGAATTATCTTTCTATGCGATTTAAAGAGATGATATTTCAGCGAATGAAAATAAATATTATACAAACACTTAGAGAGACGAAATCAATTTAAAATAATTTATTTAATTAAATAGTTAATTAAATCAATTGAATAAGCACATATCACATTTGTTTATTGCATGCATTGAATATGTATAAAAAATGGCAATCAAACATGTTTAGAAGTGAATTAATGCTAGATTGTGTTAAAAAGATACATATAACAAAACATCATAAGAAAAATCAATTATTTCTCTTTTTAAACAAAAATTTAACATAAAGATAAAAGTACCATATATATGTTATCTCTGCTCATTTGAAAAACAATATCTGGCCATACCTTTTCTATTAAGAAAACTTTAAAAGTACAAAAGTGTGACTTCTGTAAAATATTCTTTTCAAAATTTCAGGACCCCTTCTTAAAAGACATGAAGGGGTTTATATAATAAAATAAAGAGTTCAAAAGTAGTAATTACATAATGATATGAGGAGGTTTAAACAAATATCCTTAAATTAAGTACAATTACAACAAAAACATAATTTAGTGGGATGACTCGCTTCAGGATTGCATCGTTGTCTCTTTGGCCATTTGTTCCTTTAGTTGAAGGATGTTGATCATAGGCTAAACCTAAGGAGGTTGGCTCAGCTCGATGCACAACTTTCCCCGTATAAACTACACCGAAAGTGGGCACCTTTATGTCCCGTGTTTTGATAGTTTGGCAAATCAAAAGACAAGGCAACATCAGAACCAATCTTTAGAGTTACGTGATCTAGTCCTCCTGTTCTTAGAGAGGGATCTCTCAAAATTTTGTTTGCAAAGGTTTATCTTGTGTGCTTTGAGTATTGGTTTTAGACTAGTTATTAAGTGTAGGTGTTTATTTGTTTGTTTGTTTGGTTAGAATGATACAGTAGAACATGAAAGGCCTAGGAAAGATATATAGGACAGAGAAATATCTGGTTCATTGGGAAATGGAGTCAAGAAAAGGTCATAACAAACTCATCAATGGATATGGGATATCAAAGGGCAAATCTAACTTAGCCGCAGGATCCTTTGGTTTTGGAATGAGATGGAAATTAATGATTTGGAAAGAGAAGTTTTAATCCTAAAACAAAGGGAAATTGAAAGCACAACTTGAACAATAAAGAGCTATTTAGTATACAGGGCTAACCATAAATTCTACAAATAATGATTTCAAAACAACTTTTATAATGAAATCTAAGATTCGAGGAACACCCTATTTCCTCAAAAAATTTATTTCAAATGAATTAGAAACATAAAAGATTTACTGATAATTACA
Organism: Pinus albicaulis; assembly: GCA_034641835.2. Classification (NCBI taxonomy): domain Eukaryota; kingdom Viridiplantae; phylum Streptophyta; class Pinopsida; order Pinales; family Pinaceae; genus Pinus; species Pinus albicaulis. The sequence goes on from JAXQQM020070122.1 coordinate 170,829, forward strand.
GTCATAAAAGATGGAACACCTAAAAACATCTATGATCATAATTATAATGACCTTTAAGCCAACTGATTAAGTGAGGACAAAGGGCAAGATCAAAACAGACCTCTTTGATTCACTATAAGCAAAGAAATTCAAAGGGATACTTCAATAATAGTTTTTAAGTGAAAGCAGACAAGCAGGGAGAACCATAAATCATGCTGAAACCAACTGTTCAAACTATTAAGGAAATAAAAAAGCATGAAGACTAAAGAGAAAGTTTAAAGCCTCTAAAATACGTTAGCAGAAGAAAACACAAAACAGTGAAGGATGAACAGGTCTAAGGTGCTTCTAAGAGTCATTTCTTAGCCTAAAACTTTCAACCTACTGTAGTAAGAAGTTATGGAACATAATGAAAATAGGGGAAAAAAATTAAACAGTTCAGAATACTTCACCAACAGCCAAGCTCATGGATCCAATGATAGAGCCTTCTCAGGAACAAGCATGCAACAACATCATCAAAACCTTCAAGACTTCAATTTGTTCTTCAACTTCAACGGACTATGTATTTATTTCAAAAAGTTTCAGTATTACAACTTGTGATCAAACAACAACCAACATTTTCTCATCTTCTACAGCAGTATTTATAGAAGAATGAGGAGGTGAGATCTGATAAAATATATCTTAGGACAATTAATACAAATTCAAGACTTCTCTGCCTTTTGAGGGGCTCGATGGAGAAGTTCACAGGTGGATGTGCTGTATTAACTGTTTTACAATTATGAATTAAGCTCGGTGGGAGCTTTATTTGACTTTGAGGCTCTGTGTTCTGTTTGGAGTAAATTTGCAGATATTTCTGCATTTATTTCCTTGTAGAAGTAACTCTCTGGCTGCGCTGGAGGTGAATATCTGATTTTCTTCAATAAGTTCAGCCTCTGTTTGAATTCTTTGAGGCACAGGTGGCAATTATGGTAGCTGAGGAATCAATTCGCCTCAAATGAGGTGATGGAAGCCTTTCTGTCAGTAAAACACTTATGATTTCTTTTGACTATGTTTTAATCCATGGAATTAGGCTTTTGATAATTATTCTTAGCTGTAATTCCCTAAATATTTCTTTAATCTTCCTCCCTGCTACGCTCTGTTCTTCGAACTTATACTCTTTCAAATCGTTTCTTAAACATAGTGTCTTGTCGATGTGTAGGGCCACGCAGGGCCTTTAAAGGCATCAATGCCCATGGAGCATTGATAAAACATACAACGGAACCCTTTTAGTCCCTTTCCCTTTGATAACCAAAAAGGCCAGAAGATCGTGACCCTTTGGCTTTCTTTTCTTTCGTAGTATGGGAAAAAACCTTTGGAACCTACAAAACAAACAAAATATTATGAAATCCTTCATAATTAGGTTAAACTGCGTTGGAGGATTCGGGGAGGAGCGTAGCCATTGGATGAAAGCATCCAACGGTGGAGATCTACGTAGAAAGGAAAAAATGAGAGCGGGAGAAGAATAAGGCGGAGTGATTTTGGACCGTCCGATCCGGACACGTGGACGGTCCGGATTCAATCGGAGAATCGCGATCGGGGGTGGCAAGCGAATGGAGCGATTGAAACATGCGATGCGACGAAGTGCAAGCCGTCGATCTAAAGGTTAGATCAACGGTGGAGAATGAATCGGGCTATGGCCAATCGGCGGTAGCAACAAGTGGACACGATGCGAAAGTTGTGATGCGATTGAAAAACTCCGATGCGATGGAGCGCTGGCCGCTTGATCGACTTTCGATCAACGACGGGGATTTGTTTTAGAACAGACCGACGATAAGACCCTTATAATATATAAAAACTCAAACTTTGGAATAAAACAAAGGTTTTATGATTCGGGGGCAGAAAATATGTATAAGGTGGATAGGCGCCCAATTGCGGGGCCTTTGGACTTTACGGATCGCAATCGGGCCATCGGGCCTGGTCTTTCAATTAACCCATTTGAATATTTGTGATGCGATTGGTGCCCAGGATCTTTAACACTTGGTCCCTGGTGGAAAGTCATATGAAATGAAAAGGCGGGGGGAGAGTTTATACGTATAAGTCTTGATCGCATCGGAAAGTTTGATGCGGCCTTTTCAATCAACCTATTGTATTTTTCTCCAATTGTGATTGTGCGATCGGTCTTTCAATCTACCCATTTAAATATTCAACACGTGACTTTGGTTTTTTAGTTTAAACTTTGGGAAAGTGGGTTTTAAGACTTTACAAAAGAAAAATGGATCGGGAACAAAATATCACAAGGTTTAAGCACCAAGGCGGGCTTTATGGTTTATATGAAAAATAATATAATTGGGGGTCTTATAACAGAAAGGTTAATCGCATCGGAACTTTCGGACCATGGAAAAGACTTGCATACTTTGAACATTTGCGATGTGATAAGCGCCGTGAGGGGCTTAGCACCTGGTTCCAGGGTGTGGGCATGTGTGGGAAGTGGTTAGGACTTAGCCCAAGGGGGCTTAAGTCCATAGTAATAAAACTTTGTTTTTTATGAAATTTTCAAAGTTTTCAATGGATTTTGGAGGTTTCGGTAAGGTTAAAGAGTGAGTCTTTAACTTTGTAAAAGTGATTTTCATGAGGGGAAGAAGAGGAATCATGAAAACAAAAGGGATTTTATGGAGAAAAAGGGGAGCCAATGAAAGTAAGTTTGGAAGAGGGGGAGGGGAAAAATGATGGTTTTCTGCCAAATTTCTTCTCTTGAATCAAGATAATTTTTTGAGTATAAAATGGAAATAGTAAATGTAGATTTCGGACAGAGGCATGAGGCCTTCAAGAGTCTTCAAGAGCCAACACTTTTTAGTAATAAAATTTGTTCCTTGAAGGCTCAAAAATTCTTTTAGACCTTTTCAAATTACCAACAAACATATAGTACAACAGTATTCACTGTGCATTCGCCGCTCTTGAAGGCATCAAGAACTTCAGACTTGCATTCCTCCTGAGGTTGACCCGTGGGCCACATCCAGGGCTGCCCCTTCCTTGTCAGATGTTCTTCCAAACATATTAGCAGCCATAAAAACAATGGTTCTTTCATCAACAAGCTTTCTACCTACCCAATCCTACTGATCTAACATTTTTCTTCATTAGAGTGCACTTGGATTGGCAAACTCTCTTACAACATTTTATTCTTTTTGAAAGCAAAAAATCCAATCTAGTTCTACTTATTATTTCTCCACGGACTCAGATTAAACAGTTGGGCCCATATTCTTTTCTACCTAATCTACTAATCTGTTAGGATTAAACAGTCTAACAAATTTTTATTCTCTAATTGCTAAAGCAGAAATTTAAAAAGCATTCAAGTTAGGATTGAACAGTCTAACTTGATGCTAATATATGGCATAAAAACAAGTTGCACATAGATTATTATTTGCAGAAAATTAAATCAAAATGGAAGGCTTAAGATCTAAAAGTTACTCATCATGGCCTTCTCTTTTTACAGCTCTGTTTTGACTTTTGTTTGAGCTGTAGCTTCTTTGTTTTCTGGTTCAGATTTTGAGCTAATTAGAACCAGATTTTTACATCTTTTGACTCAGAATTTGAAACAGATTTTGAGTCATCTCTCTTTGGAAACCTAGGTTCAGATTTTGAGCTTGTTTGAACCTTTAATTTCTATCCTAATCTATCTACTGATAAGCCAAGATTAAACGGTTTGGAAAATCGAATTCACTATCCTATCAGCAGAAAATTTAAAACTAGTTAGTCAAGATTAGGCTGTTTGACTAACTTGAAGTGTGTTCTTTAGGAGTGGCATTTGAGCTTGCACACTTTCAGAATTTGTTTCTCTTTTTTGGTATAGGGCTGTACCTTTCTTTTTTCACAAGCTTCCCTCTTTTCTTTCTTTTATTGTTTTTTGTATTTTTCTTTTTCTTTCAAGACAAAAATCAACAACTAACTAAGTGCTCAAAGGCTGAGATTTATTGATATTTCTACCTAACCTAATCTAACTCTTGAAATAGTTCAGCTCTATATAGTACAATAGTGCCAATGTAGCCAGTTAAGTAGTGACAAAAAGGGGTAGAAAATCTGACTGCTTGTCAGAGATAGCCATAGGGTACTTTGAATGTGGGTCTTTAAAACCAAGGCCACCACCAGTGGTGACCACTCCTGATGTATTTGGCTCTTGCAAAGGGTCAATGATTGGGAACTTGAGCCAATCAGGACCTCCATATATTCTGCCATTGGATCAGAAAAAACATGATCTAAACTTTCTTATTTTAGGCCTTCCATGACTGGTAGGCTATCTGCATCCTTGACAGCTTGTTTCACTGCATCTTCAGTGTAGCTCTTGAAATCATATTCAGATTTTTCCTGCACATCAAAAGGCAGTGAAATTTTTCTTTGTTTTGGGGGAGGGAGACTTTCCAAAAATGCTTTAGGGTCTCTAAATTGGTATGATTGTTCTTGTGAGTTTAAAATTTCAATTTCAGTTTCATACTTTTCAACCACTAATTCTAAAAAAACTTTCTTAAGTTTAGGTTTAGGATTGAATTGTGAGCTGAGAAGGATAACCTTTGGAAGGTCCTCACATTTAAGTTCTACCAGTATACTTGATATTCCACAACGAAACTCTGCTATGGGACTTGGCTGCATTTCTGTAATTTGTCCAGAGTCTTCTATTAGTGGATTCATTAGGTCTTTTGGGATTTGTGGAGTCGCCAGGTGGAAGATTTTGAAATTTACTGTCCACCAACAACATGATTGGGTTTGATCAATGCATTCCCAGGAGAGCTTATAAGGACTAATGAAGTAATAGGCCTACTGGAGGCCAGTGGAGTCACTAGGTAGAAATTTTTTAGCTTTTGTGAAGGTAAAATGTTTTATGGTTCCACCACCATGTTTATTATGAAGACAAACTGGAATGTTTTGGGTTTTTCTCATTATATGGTTGTTTTGAAAGACTAATGAGTCTATAAGATCTTGATAGGCAACTATGAACTAAATGTCCCTGCCCCCAGTGATCGCCATTATGTTGGTGTCGCGTGTTTTGATATTTTGGCAAATCAAAAGACAAGGCAACATCAGAACCAATCTTTAGAGTTACAGGATCTAGTCCTCCTATTCTCAGAGAGGGATCTCTCAAAAGTTTGTTTGCAAAGGTTTATCTTGTGTGCTTTGAGTATTGGTTTTAGACTAGTTATTAAGTCCAGGTGTTTATTTGTTTGTTTTTTTGGTTGGAATGATACATCAAAACATCAAAGGCCTAGGAAAGATATATAGGACAGAGAAATATTTGGTTCATTGGGCAATGGAGTCAAGAAAAGGTCATAAAAAACTCATCAATGGATATGGGATATCAAAGGGCAAATCTAACTTGGCCACAGGATCCTTTTGTTTTTGGAATGAGATGAACATTAATGATTTGGAAAGAGAGGTTTAATTCTCAACAAAGGGAATTCAAAAGCATAATTTGAACAATAAAGAGCTCTTTGATAGACAGGGCTAACCATAAATTCTACAAATCACACCTTTAAGCAAATAATTATTTCAAAACAACTTTTAAAATGAAATCTAAGATTCGGGGAACACCCTATTTCCTTAAAGATTTATTTTAAAGGACTTAGAAACATAAAATATTTACTGATAATTACAGTCATAGAAGAGGGAACACCTAAAAACATCTATGATCATAATTATAACGACCTTTAAGCCAACTTTTTAAGTGAGGACAAAGGGAAAGATCAAAACAGACCTCTTTGATTCACTGTAAGCAAAGAACTTCAAAGGGAGACTTCAATAACAGTTTTTAAGTGGCAGCAGACAAGCAGGGAGAACCATAAATCATGCTAAAACCAACTGTTCAAACTATTAAGGAAATAAACAAGCATGAAGACTAAAGAGAAATATTAAAGCCTCTAAAATACTTCAGCAGAAGAAAACATGAAACAGTGAAGGATGAATAGGTCTAAGGTGCTTCCAAGAGTCATTTCTTAGCCTAAAACTTTCAACCTATTGTAGTAAGAAATTATGGAACATAATGAAAAAAAGGGAAAACATAAAACAATTCAAAATACTTCACCAACAGCCACGCTCATGGATCCAATGATAGAGCCTTCTCAGGAACAAGCATGAAACAACATCATCATGTTTCCAAGACTTCAGCTTTCTTTCTGATACTCTAACTAACTATGTATTTATTTCCCTGTGAGTTTCATTATTACAACCGGTGATCAAACAACAACTAACATTTTTTCATCTTCTACAACAGTATTTATAAGAATGAGAGGTGAGATCTCGATAAAATATCTCTTAGAATCAGGACAATTAATATGATTCAAGACTTCTCGACCTTTTGAGGGGCTCGATGGAGAAGTTTACAGGTGGATTGTTGTATTAACTATTTTACAATTATGAATAAAACTCGGTGGGAGCTTTCTTGGCACCAGGGCTGTGTTACTGTTTGGAGTAACTGCTGCGGGATATTTTATACATTAATTTTCTTATGAAGAAACTCTCTGGGTAACGTTGAGACAAATATACGTCAAGTTCAATAAATTCGGCCTTTGTTTATTTGCTTTAGGGGCTTCTTGAGTGGAAATTACGGTGATGTGAGGATTCAGTTATGCGCCTCAATTGAGGCGGTGGAAGCCTTTCTGTCAGTTAAACACTTATGATTTCTTTTGACTGTGTTTTAATCCAGGGAATTAGGCTTTTGATAATTATTCTTAGCCGTAATTCCCTAAATCTGTCTTCAATCTTCCTCCCTGCTGCGCTCTGTTCTTCAAACTTATACTCTTTTAAATCATGTTTTAAACACAGTGTCTTGTCGATGTGCAGGGCCGCGCAGGGCTCTTTATGGTATCGGCGCCCATAAAACGTTGATAAAACGTGGAGTGGAGCCCTTTTAATCCCTTTCCCTTTGATAACCATAGGCCAGAAGATCGTGACCTTTGGTCTTCTTTTCCTTCGCAGTATGGGAAAAACCTGCGAAACAAACATAACATTAAGAAATCCTGCGTAATTAGGTTAAACTGCTTTGGAGGCTTCGGGGAGGAGCGTAGTCATTGGATGAAAGTATCCAACGGTGGAGATCTACGTAGAAAGGAAAAAGGGAGAGCTGGAGAAGAATAAGGCGGAGTGATTTTGGACCGTCCGATCCGGACACGTGGACGGTCTAGATTCAATCGGAGAATCGTGATCGGGGGATCACAATAGGGGGTGGCGAGCGAATGGAGCGATTGAAACATGCGATGTGACGAAGCGTAAGCGGTCAATCTAAAGGTTAGATCAACGGTGGAGAATGAATCGGGGTATGGCCAATCGGCGGGAGCAACAAGTGGACGCGATGCGAAAGTTGCGATGCAATTGAAAAACTCCGATGCGATGGAGCGCTGGCCGCTTGATCCGCTTTCGATCAATGGCGGGGATTTGTTTTAGAACAGACCAGCGGTAAGACCCTTATAATATATAAAAACTCAAACTTTGGAATAAAACAAAGGTTTTATGCTTCGGGGGCGGAAAATATGTATAAGGTGGATAGGCGCCCGACTGCGGGGCCTTTGGACTTTACGGAATGTAATATGCCTGGGGTGTACATAAAACAAAAGGGCCAATCACAATCGGGCCATCAGGCCTGGTCTTTCAATCAACCCATTTGAATATTTGTGATGTGATTGGCACCCGGGATCTTTAACACTTGGTCCTTGGTGGAAAGTCATATGAAATGAAAAGGCGGGGGGAGAGTTTATATGTATAAGTCCTGATCGCATCGAAAATTTTGATGCAACCTTTTCAATCAAACCATTGTATTTTTCTTCGATTGCGATTGTGCGATCGGTCTTTCAATCTACCCATTTAAATATTCAACACGTGACTTTGGTTTTTTAGTTTAAACTTTGGGAAAGTGGGTTTTAAGACTTTACAAAAGAAAAATGGATCGGGAACGAAATATCACAAGGTTTAAGCGCCGAGGCAGGCTTTATGGTTTATATGAAAAATAATATAATCAGGGGTCTTATAACAGAAAGGTTAATCGCATCGGAACATTCGGACCATGGCAAAGACTTGCGTACTTTGAATATTTGCGATGCGATAAGCGCTGTGAGGGGCTTAGCACCTGGTTCCAGGGTGTGGGCATGTGGGGGAAGTGATTAGGACTTAGCCCAAGGGGGCTTAAGTCCATAGTAATAAAACTTTGTTTTTTATGAAATTTTCAAAGTTTTCAATGGATTTTGGAGGTTTCAGTAAGGTTAAAGAGTGAGTCTTTAACTTTGTAAAAGTGATTTTCATGAGGGGAAGAAGAGGAATCATGAAAAAAAAAGGGATTTTATGGAGAAAAAGGGGAGCCAATGAAAGTAATTTTGGAAGAGGGGGAGGGGAAAAATGATGGTTTTAGGCGGTCTTTCTCTTGGAATCAGCGGAATTCGGTAAAAATGGAAATGGTAAATGAAGATTTTGAGAAAGAGGCATGAGGCCTTCAGAGTCTTCAAGAGAAAATAATTTTTGGCAATGAAATTTGTTCCTTGAAAGGCTCAAAAAAGTCTCGCCAAGGTTTGCTACTAGAAAATATTATAGGTGGCTATGAGATACATCACATGTAAGAGGAAGTATCTTTTAGACAATGCAACATTATCCATTGGTTATATGGCTTAACCAAATACTTCCAATACTTTTCCCAATCCAGCTTCCCCAATTTTTAGATGCTTTCCTCTTTTACCTTGGAAATTTCTTGCCATTTCCTTATTAAATCTTTTACAATAGGTAGAGAACAAGGGGGGCATATATCAATAAGATTAGCAGCAATGAGATTCTTGCTAACTGTTTTAACAATGTTGTTAGCATCATCTCTGGCTCTGCAAATGTCCCTTTCCACTTGTTTTAATTGTATGTCCCAATCAATACATAAGATTTCCTTTTTGGAATCTTCAATCCTGGGAATATTGGCCTTTCGGCCTTCAGTAGTATCTTTCGAGGTGACATACTGTGATAATTTTTCATCAATCTCATCAAAGTTGATTATTTGGTCTGCTACTTGATTCATCAGTGAATCACTTTTTTCACATAATTCAATAATACTAGACAATTTTTGGCAGAAAACAACTTGTTGTTAGGCCAACCGGGTATTTAATTCCAATGATTCCTTCCTGAATTCATCTACTTTGGGATTGTCTTTCAATTTATCAATTGTGAATTGCAATTGATGTATCTAAGTATTCTTAGCACTAATTTTATATTGGTGTTGCAGCTGTAATTGATCTAGGCTCTCTTAGCACTATGATACTTGTACCTATAATTGTTGATTAACACTCTACTTTTCTGCTTGTAATTCCTATTCCAGTTGAAGGATTCTTTCATCCTTTTATTTGACTAACTATTGAACTTCGGTGGCCTTGTTTACCGTTGTGAATGCATATGCTCCTGCAAAATGAGTCAAACGAATTAGATCCTGAGGTGGATCTACTTGCGGGTATTTCCAAACTACTTCCATAGGGACATCTTTGGGAAAAAGGACTTGTGACTATTCTGTTCTCCTCGTTTTCTTCTACCTACTCATGACAACTTTATGTCTGGGACTGTAAAATATATCTTAAGGCGTAATTTCATCAATTTTCAATACAATCTCTGAAGTAGGGTAGGCTGAGATAAATTATACTTGTTCTATGTTAACTAATTTTTCAGTTGACCCAACAATAAATGGGTTATGACTTTTACCTTGAGGTGTTTCCATTTCTTGTTGATTATCAATGATCAACATTTCTTGGTCTCGTTGGAGTTGTTGATTAAAATCCTTCCAAAAATCATTTAAGTCACTTGGAAACTGTGGATCTTTGGCTTGCACTCTAGTAGACTTATATTATTCTATTGTGCTAAGGAATTAAGTATCCTTACATGGTTTCTCCTTTTCCTTCTCTTTCTATTGTTGTTCCTTTTGTGATATGGGTTGGGATACCTCTAGTATACTTAAAGGATTCCCTTTCAATATTTTATTTATGTAATGCTTGAACTTTGAAAGCTGTTGTGGATTGAAGCGTGATGCTGGTAATTTTTTTACTACAGAATAACTGTCGATTGACTCAAAAAAGTCATCATAATCATCATCCTCATGCAAAAACGATCTGACTTTCACTTGAGTTGTGTAATAAAAGGAAACTTGGTTTGGGTCATATTTCTTGTTTGAAATTGTAAACAATTTCAAGCATTGGATTTGATTGACCTCTAACCCTGCATGCTTGTAATTTTCTAATGCATAGACACCATAATAAATAGGAAAAGAGGGCCACAAAGCTTTCTTTGCTTCCTTCAAAAACTTATTCAATCCATTACCACTAGTTTGATAAGTGATTTCTCTTGCGAGAAGTTTATCTGTAACATACAATGGTAGGAAATGTGGTCAACCCAAGTTTCTGAAGACTCTGACATAAGTAAACAATTCTTCACCGAACCATTTTCCAATGGAGGAGAAGTCTTCTTAAGATTCCTTAGATAATCTGGGGGCCTTTTCATTAAATACAACTTGAAATAATTGGACCATCACTCCATGGAAATTTTTGTAGAAATGGGTTTCATATTTTGATTTCCATAGAATACTATGATAGACATTAATGGGAGTAGGGTCTTGGGTAGTCCATTTCCAACCCATAGTTGGAAATCATGAGGTAAAACATACAACATCCATAATGTAAGCACTCTTGTAAAATGGGGGATATATTTTGGATGAAATGGACTGATTCTTTCTATATTAAAGAATTTTGGTGGAAATATTATTCGACAAAATGGTTCCCCATTCCATGATATAAGAATATTTAGCCGCTTCCATAAGGGGAAACCATTCAACTTATAATTTAGTGGTATCGAGTTGGCCGAAGATTCTAGACATCATTGCAAAAATATAATAATAGGTACTGACAAGGGAATTAGTGGAATACATACCCTTATCATCATTTTTATGTTTGTTTGGGTTGTTCATCCATTGCTTTATGGGGTTTTACTTTAGTTCATTCTCCTTGGTGAATTGTGGTAGAAATTATTTATCGTATACCTTCTCCGGGTCTGGAATGTGGTACATTTTCTTCAAATATTTAGCTCTGAAAGATCCTATCATTGTTCCTCTTATTGTCAAGAAAGTTTTGTCTCCTCTATTGAGATTTTTTACTATCCATTTTACCATATCATTATATGGTAAAATTTTGGGGCGTGTAGAAATCCGGTGTAGAAAAGAGTTGGCGACCTCTTCTATAGTAGTTTTTGAAGAATCAGAAGCATGTGCAATAGCTTATCTTTCAACCCTGTGGGGTTTCTCATCTTCAAATAGTCTGTACATTGCTTCCCAAGAGTAAGAATGACTCTATGACTTGCATGCCGTGTATGTGAATAAGGGGATCATCTCTGTTACTTCACTAGCAAAAGTTGTAGGATTAATGGAGCAATGGGTTTTTTTGATTTCTTTGCAGCCTTTGACATTTCTGAAGAGCTCTACTTATTTGGAATTTCCTATGGAAAATCAAGAATGATAAGTAAAAATGGGGAAATTTTGTTTACAAATAAGAAAGTACTATCATAATGGAAATAATGGGCGAAAGAAACTTGGCATGCGGATAATCAAAAAATTCAATACTCTTGCGGTTAAATAATTTTTGGAGCCATGAGCTGTTAAACCATATAAGTTATGGCATTAATGTAAATCATGGGTTGATGTTCTCGCATAATCATTTAAGAATTTAAACGAGATCCTTTCGCATCTCAGATCTTATTCGTGTGTGAACCTCTTAAAATTCCGAATAGCCACCTTTTTTCGATTGTGATATCGCAATCGCAATTTTGGCCGAATTGGACAATGGGCAGTATTGGTCATGTAGCGAAAGTGTGATGCAATGGAGTACATCGCATTGGGGAAATGTGAAGGAAAGATTAAATGTTGTCATGGAAAAAACGCGATATGTGATTTGCGATTGATTATGTGGCGATAGTGGGTCCCGTGATTTGATTTTTGTGTAATATCATTTGGAAAAAAGCCTTTTTCCTTTATTAAATCCCTTTATTGTTTTTTTGCATCGCAGATCATTTAGAGTGGTTTTTTACAAGCCATATGTCATTCATGCAATTTTGCGATTGTGATTTGCTTGCATGTTTGCTTAATATTCTCCGCTTAAGTGTCCTTTAAACAAAAACTAAACATTTTTAACCCATTTCATTCATATTTATATTTGAATTAATAACTTAAGGGTTTTATTCGTTCTAGTCTAAATATTTTAAAAGGTTCCCCATTATTTTTCCAAGATAACTATTCTAAATAATGGGGGTTGTTGAATAGCACAACAATTGGCGATTCACTGGAAGAACCAGTTATCTCTGAAAAAAAAAAATCTTGGTATCTTTAAATAAGTAAAAATAACTAAGGAAACAAAAAAAAAATTCAAAATTTTGAATGAATAAAATTACTCTGAATAATTAAAAAAAAAAAAAAACTCATCTTATTGGTAATCTTTCAGAAACCTTTCATAATAATAAAAAAAATATTCATTCCTCTATATCAATCATCAAATAGTTTAAAAGATAAATTAGGTGTCTTTTTGTAACTTAGCCTTTCGATGTACTCATTTTTTCATAGGTAGAGCCACTGTTACCAGCATGCATTTATAGCCTCGACAGGGTTACCTTTTAACCATCAATGATTCATTATCCCATCCATCTATTATTACAATATTTTGAGATAAATATATAATTATATAATTTATTTTTTCTTGTTCTTAAAAAGTCATTGTCCTGGCTTGGAGACCAGAAAGTGACATTTCCATTCATTGGTTATAATTGGACTGAACAAGTTGGCTCGTGATGAGACACCTTGTCTTATGCTTATTTAATAATCATAAGCCATTACCCTGGTTTGATATGCAGTAATGGTAATGTCAATTTATTTTTTTCCTATGATCATGGTAAGTAGGCTCGTGATGAGACCCCTAATCCTTTTAATTTTTTATATTTTTGAATTACACTCTAGAAAAAAAATAATTAATGGATGGGGAGAATCATTGACTCCTTAAGATTTTTGGATCAAAATTTAGAGTTGAATATGCTTAGTTATAATTAGTATTTACTTTGTAAAGATGAACCTTTTTTGGCTGATAAAAGAGTAAAATTTCAATGGAAAAATATTTCAAAGTTATATAGTATTCGTCCATTTTTCTAGTTTATAATCATTTCCTCAAAAAAAATTATTCTTCAAAATAAAGAAGTCAAAAAATGATTCAAAGCTGTTGCGAAAAGCCAAAACTATGTAATCAAACATTATTCTTCTAAAAATATAAAATTATGAGTATGGTACATTTTTTCAAAATTAGCCCATTGACGGGAAGAAAATATTTTCTCCCTTGAATATCTTGTAACATGAAGGTTGATGGCCCCAGATGTGGGTGATAGAATTGACATGCTTGACGATCAAATACCACACTCCTCGGGAAACGGAGATCTCTTGCGCAGAGCCTCACCTGCTGCAGATCCTCAAACCGGTTGCCATTCGCACGAGACTCACATAATCAGAAATGATGACGAGAGGAAGGGAACTGCGTCACCATGTCTAGAGCATCACCTCACATCTATCACCATTAATGACCATCATGATTAACTTGTAATGCAGCCATCCCCCTTCCCTTGAGCTTTCTCAGGTTCTCAATCATAGCACGTAGATGTGTGCGAAGCCTACTCATTGCTATCTTCATCGTACAAATCCCCGCCCCTTTAAAAATATGAGCTCTCAGCCCCTTTCAGTACACAATCTATTATCTCGGCCTTTCACCTCCCTAATTCTACTTTGGCTTCTCCTTGACTTCAAAAGGCTGCAAATCTCTACTGTCAGTTTAGTGCTGCGCAGTCTCCTTTGGGCTGCCGCACCCTTTCTAGCACATTTGCCCCCCATATATTTCTTCCCCCTGAGCGCCAGTGTTTCTTGCCCTTTTGTGCATCCCTTCCTAAAGCACTCCCACCTGCCTCAGTGCGTAATGGCTCCAAGACTTCACCAATGAACTATCCAAGGAGGAAAAAGAGGTGCTCTCCCCATCCATTATCACCGTTGAGGATAATCGTCTAGAGTCAATGAAAGGATCCTCTTCCAACACTTTTGCATGTTAGAGTCCTGAACCCAAGCAGCATGCAGAAGCTCCTAGGAAAGCTGCACAAAGAGGAATACATGGTCTGAGGAAGTCCACCATCTCTCCGTAGACACACCCCCAACACCACAAAAATGACCCACTGCCGGTTCCGGATAAAGATGATGTGGATACAGACATCTGGGTGATGGAATCCGATGGAATCTGGATGCATGTCCCCGACGACGTTGATCTGGACTCCCCCATCCTCTATGCACTGGTCTGCACTCCCAGGCGTACAGTGGTAGATGCGGAGGAAGCCACTGCACAGGCTCTTGCTTTCCCTATTGAGGAGGAGGCCTCCAACAGTATTGATGAAGATGAAAAGTGAAGCCTGCGCAACTGCATAGTTCTCCTATTTTTTTTGTCATGCTCGCCATCAGTGCCTTTCTGCTACCATTTACTTTGTGTTTCTTAGATATGTCAGTGCTACTGCGCATAATGTAATTATCTGTTTAAGTATTGTTTCGGCTGGCCTTCCCCCCCAAGGCAACCTAGAAATCATGTAACAAAGGCTGGGATTGGCTAAGCACAACTTGCCAACCCAACCTGTAGCATATTAACTTTATGTTTTTTAATTAATAGAGTATCCTAACTTACCAAAAAAAAAAAAAACTTGAAGGTCGATGGGCCAATTTGTTCTATGATTTGAAATGGTCCAAGCCACATTATTTGGAATTTGGCATGCTTAAATTTTTCCTCATGTACCTTGTCCCACTTAAGGACGAGGTCTCCACCAAAAATTATTTTGAGGAAATGAAATTTGCATCGAAATATTTTTCTTACAATCAATTGATGTCAAGTATGAGTTAATTTTTCCTTTTCCCTTTCCTCTTCTATTTTATGGATCTGAGACATTCTTAACTGTAACAAAGAAGAAGGTACTTCATCAATAAATTAATCTAGGGCTAATGAAGGAAGAGCTAAATTTGATGGAATTAAAAATTCTTTCCCATAACCTATATTGAATGGAGAAGTGCCTATAGAGGCCTTCTGAGTAATCCGATATGCCCATAGTGAAAATGTTAAAGACCTATACCAATTTTTCTGGCTCTGATCAATAGTCCTTTTTATGATTCTTATGAGATTTTTATTTGTTGATTCTACCAGACCATTCCCTTGGGGATAGTAATTAGCAAATATTTAAGTTTAAAGCCTCTTTTGAGAGAAAATTCAGTCATACTATCACCCAAAAAATAAGATGCATTATCGAACATAAGTGTGTTAGGTAAGCCAAACCTAGTAATAATGAATTGATTAATAAATTCAATGATGGCTTCAGAATTAGCTAGCTTTAGTGGAACAACTTCCACCCACTTAGTAAAATAGTTTGGTCCAGTGAGAATGTATTTATGTTGTTTGGATGAGTTAGGAACAATCTCACCTATGATATCCCATCCCCATTGCTCAAAAAATTGTTCAATGTTGACTGGATGCAAGGGTAAGGCTGGTTTTTTTGTCTTCTAGCAGCAGTTTGGCATGTTTTACATTTTCTCACATATGAATGAGAGTCTTTGAAAAATGTTGGCCAAAAATATCCTGCGTGAAGGATTTTTTTTGCGGTGGTATCTCCTCCAAAATGTCCACCTGCAGGTCCACCATGGAGTTCCTGCAAAAGCTCCTACGCTTCAGGATTTTCAAGGCATCTTAATAGTACAAAGTCATAGTGTTTTTTGAATAAAACATTATCAATGATCTGATATTGATTAGATTTCAATCATAAATCTCTTTTTCTTTTATAATTGAGTTTTGTGGGAGTATATCCATTTTTAAAATAAAATATAAGTTCAACATACTTTGATTCAGAGTCATTCAGTCTTACCTTGGAAATGTGTACAACTTTACCTGAATCTTCATCATATGATATGTTGGATGCCCTGGATATTAATATGGAGAGACCTTGCTCTCTGACAATTTTTGCTGGTATTATGTCAAAAACATATTCATGCATAGCAGTAACCCAATTTTCCCTCTTTTCTCCCAGTTCCTTTTGAATAAGTAGTTGCCTTATTGCTGAAAATGGAACTATTACCTTTGTTTGTGTCTTTAGGAGAAAAGGTTTGGAATGCTTTAAATATTTGTAAACAAAAAAGGCTTGTTTCTCCACGTCTGAATAAGTTAGTTCAACACCTTGGAGATTTGAACTAAAGAAGGAAATGGGTGCTTCAATCTGTTGATCATCAATTTGTGTGTAACACAACAACATGAGATGTTTCAGAAGAAAAATGATATAAAATGAAATGATTAGAAAACTTTGGGGTAGTTAGAGAAGGAGAATTTATGATGGCTTGCTTGATTAGATCAAAAATGTCTCTTTCATTGTGTCCCCATTTAAAAAGTGTATTTTTCTTAATAATTAATTGCAATGGTAAAACAATTTGGGGAAAATTAGGAGAAAATATCTTAACAAAATTTATCTTTCGTAAAAGGGACTGCATGGATTTATTGTTATGGGGTAGAGATATTTCATAAATTTCTTTTATCCTTTCTAGATCTATGCAAATGCCTTCTTTTGACACAATAAATCCTAAAACATTTCCTTCACTTAAAGTAAAATAAGACATTTTGGGATTTAATCAAATTCCGTACTTTAGACAATGTTCAAGGATTTGCTTGAGATCATGATAGTGGTCGCATATTTTCTTGGAATAAATGGTTATATCATCTAATTATAAAACCACAAATTTTTTTATTAGTCCTCTAAAAGAAATATCCATTGCTCTTTGAAATTTTTCTCCTGCATTGATTAGACCAAAAGGCATTTTCTGATAAGCACAAGTTCCCCATTTAGTTATAAACATAGTCTTTAACCTATCTTCAGGATGAACCAGAATCTGATTATAGCCTGAAAATCCATCAAGGAAATACAGTAATTCGAATCTAGCTAATGATTGCAGAATTTGTTCCATAGGTGGTAATGGAAAATTGTCTTTTAGGCAAGCTTTGTTTAGGTTCCTAAAATATATAAAAATGTGAATGTCACAATTATTTTTCCTAATAGGGAATAAGTTTGAAACCCACTTTGAATGCCTAACAGGGAAGATGATCTTAGCCTTAAGGATTTTATTCAGTTCATATTTGATTTGAATTTCAAGATCAGGGTGAATTTTCCTTAACTTTTATTGTACAAGCTTCTCAGTGGACATCATTAGCATAGTATGTTGGATAATGGAGGTATCATACGTCTTGAGATATTTATATTTCCATGCAAAAACATTCTTGTATTTCTTTAGTAAATTAATCAAGGTTAATATTTCATCAGACGAGAGACCAAAACCTAAATTGATATTATGAGGATTGATATTTGTGTCAAATTTTACTAGTTCAAACCTTAAAGTTGAACTTTGTAGTTTAGAATTAGTTACCTTCTTAAATCTGTCTTTGAGATCATAAATATATTCAAGCTTAGCCACAAATTTAGGTATGAAATTCTCATTAGTATTTTGATTAAGTTGTCTTGCATGTTCGTCTTCATCGATTAGTTGATCATCATATGACCCTTCTGATGTGATAAAGGTTAGAACATCTTCATCATCATTAAATACTCTCTAGTTAGTGACATTATTAGGAATATATGGGTGAAAAATAAATTCTATCTATCTGGGTTATAATCCTCATAAGGAATAATTCTAGATGCTACATTAGCTAGAAGGTTGGTGCTTGCATTTTGGAGCCTTGAAATAGACAAGGTATTGAATGCTAAGAAGTGTGAGGTAAGAGATTGTACTAATGACTAGTAATTTTTGAGATGACTAGAAACATAGTGAATAGTATTTCTTACATGTTTTATAACTATTTAAGAATCACCATATACTTGAAGATATTTGACACCAAGGTCTATCGCTTTATACAAGCCTTGGACCAGTGCCTTATATTCTGCAGTATTATTTGTGCATTCAAATTCTAGCCTACATGCCAGCATTGTCTTTTCTCCTTCTGGACTAATTAGTATGCAACCAACTCCTGGACCTTCACTGTATTTTGATCCATCAAAGTATAATGTCCAGATTAAATTTTTAACACAAGGTTTATCTACGATGTTTATACATTTGGAAGAGTCTAACTGAGAAATTTTTTCGATTTGGGAATTAATTGAGTTGATAAGAAATAGATATTTCTGCGCATTGAAATTGCCTAAAAACTATTCAACAGAGTAATTACCAAGGATGTTATTAGTAAAAGCGATGGGTTCATTATTATCCTCGAAGCCAGTTACTAAATATTTCATGTGCTTTTTTCATGGTCGACTCAAATTTGATTTGGCTTACCAATGTAGGGAAGCCACATATGAGACCAATCAGTGGCGAAATAACCGTGAAGATTTTCTGTCCAATATCTACTCATAATTAAACTGTAAAAGTAAGGAATATTAACAACTAAAATATCAATTAATTGATGAACCTTTGAATTAGATGCTAGTCTAATTAGGACAAAATTCATTTCTCCTATTACCTTGACTTTGGTTCTATCTAATTGCACAATGTGTATTGCAGAATTTTGAGGAGAAATATTTAACTTCAAACAAACAGAATATGACATGATATTTAAAGAAGCTCCAGAGTCTATTAGAAAATTATGCACATTTTTGTTAAAAAATTCAAAAGTCAAAAGGAAAGGAGTGTGCGAATTACATCTATCTCCGATTAGAATAACATAGTTGGCGTTGAATTTTTCAAATGAATCAGTGGGAGGTTTTCCCACTCCTTTTGAGGCTTTGGAGGTAACATGCACAGGTAAAGGTGAAGCAGGTACTACATTCAGTTCTTTGAGTAATATTTGTTGCTGCTACTTTAATTTACTCACCTCATACATGGAGATATTTCCCTTAACTTTCTTCATGTATTCCACTATATTATACTCAATGGTATCTGAGACAACTAAGGTCATTGATGTAGATGGAACGATAGAAGAAGTTGGGCTTGTTTGAGGAGAAGGAGTCTTTTTTTAACAACTTTAACCTTAATAAGAGTGAATGAAGATTTCTTCTTTTGAGGATACCGAGGAAGATCAATAGAATTTTTACTTCCAGTGTTAACTCGTAGTGCCTCATGTTCATCTTCATTATCCGATGTAGGAAGAATAAAGGCCCATAATCCATGAAATTTGACTAATTATTCATCCTGTGATTCTTCTGTGGATAATATCATTTCATCCTGATCTTCGTCTTGATCTGCTTCAACATTTGAGATTACATTTGGAGGTTGAGAATTTGAATTTTGAGTTTTCCTAAAATATCTGAAAGGTTTTTTCAAAGAAGATTCAACTAATTGTTTCTTTATTTCAACCATGTCATTTGACATAGTTTTGAGAACCTTTTGTAATCCCTCAAGATTGTAAGGATCATTAGACGATTTATTTTTGGGTTCATCTTTAAAAAAAACTTTTTTAATTTTTCTATCCTCGTGTGAAATTTTATTTTCTAAGGCAAGAATTCTCTTTTCTACAGAAAGGGCCTCTTTCATATTTTCTACCAAAGTAGCCTTATTGTCTCTATCCACAAAAAATTCTATATTAGAAGGAAGAGAAGATATATACCATTCAATTTATACATTTACACTAGGTTTAGATGTAGCTGAGATTTTATTGAGAAATTTGTTAAATTTGGAATTGAAATCTTTAATCTTTTCACCTAAATTTTCTTTGATATTTGAAAGATCATTGATGAGAGTAAAGTGGTACGATCATCACCAAATTTAGTTAAAAATTATTCCTCAAATATGTCCCAACTAGTAATGGTCCCTGGTGATAAGTACCCTGATCCAGCTGATACTTGAAAAGTATAGGGAAACAATCTTACTATACAATCTTCTTCAGAGGTGTTATCACCCAAAATTTTTCAAAAAAAACATCATTGTGTTATGTTTGTTTGTGGTTATGGCTGAAATTAGATTTAGATGTCAATTTAGAGTTTGATTAAGGGTAGGTTATATTTTTATAAGTTTAAAACCCATCCTTAAGTTCAAATAAAGTCTTTTTAAGGTCCATTCATTGTTCAATATCCATAATTTCCATTTGGGAGTCATTCCATAAAGTCTCATGTCAAAACTGGTCAAATTAGCCAAGAAACCTTACTTTCGTAGCGTCGCTAGTTCAAAAATGTTTATTTGCGCTATGAAATTGCTGAAAGCCATGAAGCAAAAACTCTGTTTTCTGGTTTTGAGTAGTCAACTTCCAAGGCATTTTTGTAGCAACCGAAAATTAATTTTGGAAACATAAAAGAGGTTTTTCTTCCTAACAGCCCTAGCTACAAAAACCTCTCTCAATTTCTTCAAATGAATTAGGAGGTGCGACAAATTGATAAATTACAATGCGTTACGAAACTGCTGTTACAAAACTGTCTTGTACATGACTGTTTAGCAGTCAACTTCAAGTTTAGTTTCTGGCCAAATGAAAAAGTATTTTGGAATTATGAAAGAGGTTTGTCTTCCTCACAGCCCTAGATACAATAAAATCTCTCAATTTTCTCATATATGTTATCAATTGGGAGATACAAGGATTTCTTTGAAGCCCTATTTTCAGAAACATAGTTTTTCTGTTTTACATATTTTTGTCAAAGGATTTTTCTGGACAGCAGGGGATATGGTTCAAAAATAAGAGAGAGGTTTTTATTTAAGAAATAATTCCCTACAAAAACCTCTTTTAGTTTCTCAAAATACATCATGGATTAAGAGATATAGGCTCTGTCCCAAGACCTATTTTTCAGTAAAAAATAGGAAAAACCAATAGGCCAACCTATTGCAAATGAAGAAGGGACCTCAAGAAGGCTGGAATGAATCTGTTTTTCAAGTGATATGATGAAATCAGGTCTATTTTTATTTTTTTGCACATTCGCACTTTACATTTTGGAAAAAATTGGACAAAACTGCTCACTCAGCAGTTTCGTAGCGCAAACAGTGCAAAAAGGGTGAACAATGCTACGAAACTACTATAGCAGCTTTTTTCACCCTTTCTCATAAATGTTGGAAGGAAAAATGTGTGTAATATGACATGAAATTTATAGGGAAGTTGTGTTAGGTGATAATGAAGATAAATATGGAAAAGAGAAGCCAAAATTTTGAAGGTAAAATGGTAAAAAGGTTGCGCTACGAAACTGTGTTGTTTTCGTAGCATAGGTATACTTCTGCTATTTTGAAGAGTTTGATGGTGGTTTTGGACAGCTGGGACTTGGTGAGGTTTTTGACAGGTGTTAATTCATTTTCTAACATCAAATAATCTCGAAGTAATGGGTTCATGACAGTCAAAGTGTCTCAAGAGAACAAAGAATCATATGCCTAGAAAACAGGGGACAATTTCCTAGTTTAATGGAGATCATCATTGAGGTCATAAAGTGTTGGAGCTTATCATCTGTATTCGAATTTATGAGAATACAGTTGGAAAATTATGTAATCTAGTTTAGATAATGTTTTTATGAGTAGAGTTAAGGAGTTTGAATCCTATTTGTAATAGGATTGTTCATTAGGTTTGCAGCTGTCATTTTGTAATAAATACCATGTCATATGGTTAGGCAAGGTGTCAAAAAGTAGGAATTCGATGTATCTAGTTCAGGATAAGGTTATCCTATTTTTTAAATGGCCTATTAAAGGCAAAGAGGTAAAATTAGCAAAAGGTTGGACATTTTTAGCAAATGATTGTGTTTATTGTACGGGGCTGGTTTTCAGCTTAATACAAAAATTTCTACTTAGCCAACTCAAGATTCATAAAGAGTTATAGTGTGTTATTGTTCTAATTTCTTCTTTTTACTATCCTATCGCAGTGGTGTTTGCTTATGTTACTCAAAATTCATCTTAGATGCTCTGACTTCCTACATAGACAAAATGACTGTGTGTTTTATAGTTTCACATGTGTATCTCTTGACTAGAACTCTGACATGCCTTGACTTCCATGTTAAGTAGATTGTTTGGCTTTACTGAAGTTATTTTGACTCCACAAGCCCAATGTGCACTTGCTAATGTGATTAACAACCAATATTTATCATTTATATACTTATTACCCCACATAGAGTTAGCCATCTATATTTCTATCAAAAATCATTAACCCTTGAGAGAGCTCTCTTAGGTTGAGGAGGCTAAGCCTGAATCAAAAGATTGGTTTGAAACAGTTACATGAGATTGATTTGATTGGCAGCCTATTAGGTATGATTTTGTGATAACAAGAGGCATCATTTAGATTCATAGACAACATGAAATTATGGAGATTTTCTTCCGCTGGGATACCTTCATCTGGATTATACTGAGGCAACCATGTTTCTGGATGCTTAGGTAAAGGATGAAGAGGACCTGGTAATTTAACAACTCCACGATTCGTCCAAGGTCTATTTTCCATTGTGTGAATCAGAGGATTGACTTGTCCTGAAGAAGGATTTGGAGTGGAAGAAGTAGTTCCAGTGGTGGATGTAGGTGAAGAAGAAACAACCACTAAACTGATGGCTTGGCTTGAAGCAAGTTACTAGAAGTTCGAGAAGAAGAACATGAATTTACGAAGAAATTGGTTGAAGAGAATATGTTAGCCTACCCATAATATTTTGTTATATCAAAAGGTGTACAAGACTTTTTTGAGCCTCCAAGGAACAAAATTTTATCACTAAAAATTGTTGGCTCTCGAAGACCCTCAAGGCCTCACGTTCGTCCGAAACTTATTTACTATTTATTTCATGCTCTTGGGCTCGCTGATGAGAAAGGATCGTCAAGAAATCATAATTTTCGCCCTTCTCCCACTCAAAACTAACCTTCATATGCTCCCCTTTTTCTCCGTAAAATTCCCTTTGTTTTCATGAGTTCCCTTCTTCCATTCACGAAAATTCACTTTATTAAGTTTAAAGACTCACTCTTTAACCTTACCAAAACCCTCCCTTTCCTTTGAAAATAATTTAAAAATGCATTTTTCATAAGTATTGGACTTAATCCCTTAGGCTAAGTCTTTAACCCCCTTTCCTTCCATACGCCCACACCCTGGAACCAAGTTTTAAACCCTTTGGCGTGTATCGCAAAATCCAAATTGCAGTTTCGTTTTTAAAAAAGTTCTGATCGAAAAAATATGCGCTGCGATCCATCGCAAATCGCATAATCGCAATATCGTGTTTCCATATGTTGGTCAATCGACCCATCGCAAATATTTGCGATGCGATCAAACCCATCGCAGTTTTTCGCTCATCGCAGATCGCAAATCGCGGAATCGCGATTTTATCTAAAAAAATCTCATCGCAAGTTTCTGTGATGCGATCCATCGCATATCGCAAATCGCATGTTTCATTTTTTATACAGTTTGATCCATCGCAAATATTTGCGATGCGACCGCCCGATCGCAGTTTCCACCCATCGCATAATCACAATATCGCATTTTCTCTCCGTCGCATAATCCGCCATCGCGTTTTCCACTTTTAAGATTTGCGATCAGTACCGCCGGGCCCACCGTACGATCCCCTCGCCACTCATATAAAATACGCCTTTTTCCTTTGTTAAATTAAAAAACGTCATATTGTATTTTTTACAAAGGTTTTTCCGCTGCCTTCTCCCAACCATTGATCTTGCGCGATCGACGGCTTAGATTTTATCTTTTTTCCACCATTCTATGATTTCTCCAAATAATCCCGACCGTTGGATGATGCCATCCAACGGTCCTACTTCCTCCGCACATCCTCCAATGCAGTTTAACCTATAAACGCAGGATTTCTTAATTGTTTTTGCATTTTTCAGGAGTTTTAATGTTTTTCCATTGTATAAATAAAGAAAGCTGAGGATTAGGAAAGACGTTTCCTGTGCCTTCGAGCTATTTAAAAGAACCATTCACAGGTTTGAAGTCAATGATTTATCAACGTTTCATGAGCGTTGATAGCATAAAAAGCCCTGTGCTGCCCTCGACATCGACAAGACACTGTTTTATTCAAAAGAACAGTTAAAGAGTATCAGTTTTAAAAGATAAAGCACAACAGATGAAGATTGAAGACAATATTATGGGGATTACGGCTAAGACGGTCATCAAAATCCTAATCCCCAACCCAAAACACATATTAAAGAAAACCTAAAGTGTTTTATTAGACAGAAAGCCTCCACCGCCACATCTTGAGGCAAATTGATTCCTCAGCTACCACAGAGCCACCTGTTGCCTCAAACCTTTCAAAGCAGAGGTCGAAGTTATTGAAGAAAATCAGATATTTGCCTCCAGCACAGCCAGGGAGTTACTTCTGCAAGGAAATAAATGCAGAACTATCTGCAGAAGTTACTCCAAACGTACACGGAGCCTCAAAGTCAAATAAAGCTCCCACCGAGTTTTGATATTAATTGTAAACAGTTAATACAGTGAAACACCTGTAAGCTTCTCCATCGAGCCCCTTAAAAGGCCGAGAAGTTATCACCCTGTATTAATTGTCCTGAGAGATCTTTTCCTCAGATCTTTTCTCCTCATCCTTCTATAAATACGTCTGTAGAAGATGAGAAACTGTTGGTCACTGCATATCTGTAGCATGTAAATAGTTTTCTGAAGCTGCTGTAAGCTCTGTTTGTAAGATAAAATACCTAAGTTGAGCTGAGAAGCCTGAAGCTGTAAATAACCATTGGAATTAAAGATTGTAACTGGTTTTGAACATCAATACAAGTTGATTTATGGGATCCTGATCTATGTTGACGGTGTTGTTGTTCTCCTTGTAACTTGTTGTTTTATTTCTGTTTTCATTTTGTTTCATTTTCCACTATAAAGAATAGTTTAAACAGGGTTAGGACCTACTGTATATCAGTAACCTTCTCTGGCTAAGAAACCTTTATTTAAATGTTTTCTTTCAATCTGTTTATTCAGGAATGATTTAATTTAGTTTAGACATAGCAATGCTGGCATTCCCTCATCTTATTGTCGTAGCTAAATATTATTTTTGAATGTTACTTTCTGCATATGTTGTGTGAGGATGAACTAGAAGGAAGATATGGTTAGCCCTGGTCCCAGACTTGTCTACATAACTGTCTGATTGTTTCCCTTGGAATGTGTTAAAAGATGGCTAGTTTAGAAGCACTTACCAGATCTTAGACCATTCTGTGTTATCTTTGTGTTTCCCCTTGTTTTATATGTTTTCTATTGAAAGTGTGTCAAAGCCTAGCTAGTTTAAAAGTACTTACCAGATCCTAGTATGCTTTCATGTCCTTCTTAAGTGTTTGTCAAAGGCTGACTGGTTAAAAAGTACTTATTAGATCCTAGGCTGCTCTTTGTTCTGCATCTGTTTATTTCCCCTTCTTAATGTATCACTCCATTCCATAAATCAAACTCTAAAGAGATCCTTAGACATAGATGACTTTCCCCTTGGATCACTCTTACCTCTTGCTACTCCAATTAAAACCCTACTATGACTCCATAGCCCAATGGATTGAAGCTGTTTCTTGCCTATCTTCTTAGCTGAATCAATTTTCGCTTTCATTCATCTTCACCCTTCATTTAGACTTCCTTCACCCTCATTTATCTTTTTCCAACCAAAACAAACAAAAACCTTGTCCTTAAAAACTAGCCTAAAATCACACATAAAAGAAAACAAGATAAATCTTTGCACTTATTGGAGAGATCCCTCTCCGGATTCAGGAGGGCTAGATCCTAGAATCCCAAAGTTGGTTGAAATGATTTTAACTCTGTGATCGGACTTTTGCCACTCTTGCTTATTACAGAGACCTAACATTTCTGGCGACTCCGCTGGGGAGCTGATTTCTTTTCATTTTAAATACTACTAAGACTCAGAGTACCCCTGATATCTTTAGATTGGTACATGGTGGTGGACCATAAAACTTTTTACCTCTGAAAAGAGCTAAAAACATCCACCTGGCGACTCCACACTCTGAAACTCCCAGAATACCAAATGAATCCACTGGTAGAAGACCCTGAACTGATGGACCAGACACAGTGACCTCTTTCTTGATCTACAATTATGATTCCAAGAATACAATGAAGATATGCCCCAATGAGTAGAGATCATATCCTTGGGTTTCCACATAAGATGCCCCAGGTGAATTGGGATGACAACCTGCCTGTTTTTCAAGGTGAAAAGTTTGATGACCCTCTATTACATCTCATCAAATTTCATATACATGTATGGAGGTTGAAAGTTGAATGGCATGAAGACTACCTAATGAATATTTTCATGTTAACATTAGAAGGAAAAGCTAGGGATTGGTATGAATGATTAAGATATAGTAGTTTGTTTTCTTTAAGAGACCTTGAATATGTGTTCTATGAGAACTATAAAGAAAACACTACATCATTATCATTGGGTGCAATATATTATGATCCATCACAAAACATCACCCAACACATTATAGATAATGAGGAAGCTTTGGAAGAAATGCATCCTGGAGATCTTTTAATAGCCATTCATGAGTTTAATCTCCTATTGAAAAATTTTAAGAACATAGATGAATCAGTTGAGGAAGAGATGATCCAAGAAATAAAGAGCCTTCCTCAAGATATCCTTGAAAACTCCAATATTGATTCATCATCCCTTATAGCCGAGGCTCAAGAAGACATCCAGCCTCAAAATCAGTCTTCACAAGAAACAGAGAACTGTTGTACTCTTGTTCAAAGGAACCTAGAAACGTCTTCCCCTTTGATAGAAAAAGAGATAGATCAGATTATAAATAAACAACCGCTCTCTGAATTTTTTTGCGAAACAAACACTCTTGCCCATTCACATAGAGGACTTTGTTGTATAGACTTAGAAAGTTCTTTTGTAGATCAAAATAAAAAGGGACCTACTGATATCTCAATATGTTTAACTGATGAAAATATTTATTCTAATAAATTTTCAAAATTCAATCAGTCTTATGATGATGATGATTTCCAAGCAGAGACCAATCATGCAGGGCAACCAGCATTTGATTGGTGTTATGAGTTTCACCATCATCAGCTTGAAATCCGCAATCATCCTTTTCGATCCATCACTAATGGCTTTCACATAATTGAAAATCAGCAGCCTTTCAACTCAGAAGGTGAAGAGAAGAGCAATAAAGAAATTTTTGAGCAAAAAGATCTTCCTCTTGAAAAGGAGGAAACCTTTGAAAGCACCCCCACTCGAGAATATAATAACCTCTTCATAGAATTTAGTCCACTGAATACGAGCATACAAGGGCCACAAGAGGACAACACTGTCAAATATGATGAGTCCTCCAGTTCAGAAGATGATGAAGATGAAGGAGAAAAACAAATAGAAGACTGTCCTGCTGTGGATATCTCATATTCTTGAGAAGAAATTTCTCCCTTCACTGATATTAGTCTGTCATTTAAAGAGCCTAAATTTATATCAGAAGCAAGCATATATTTAAAGGAAGAAAATATTTCACTGTTTGCTATTGTGCAGGTTAAGGATGACGAAACTTCCAAACAACATACTGAAGAGATAGTCCTCAAAGCTGGTGTCTTGGAAGTAGATGATATACCAATTGTGGAGGACCAAAAGGAATAGAATCTTCATCTTTTCTTTGTTGATCCTATGGAAGAGTGTGTGGAAATCCCGACTGGCTCAAATTATCAAGCATTTATCCTTTGCAAAAGCCAGAGACATGAAAAGCTGTCACCTTCTATGATAGCCTCGGTTTTGAAGATTAATCTTCAAAATATACTATGGATACCTCTGACAAGCAGCCAGAGTTTCTTCTTCTTCTTAACATTACTTAGCTGGCTGCATTGGCACTTTTGTATCATATGAATATGTAAATACTCCATGTTTAGAATGGGTTAGATAGGAATGCCAATAAAGCTCAGTTCTGAGCATGTAGTTAGTTGTTTTTTTTGCTTTAAAGAAAAATCAAGAATCCAAAAATACAAAAACAAAGAAAGAATGAAAAGAGGGCAGAAATGAAAACAAGAAAGGCACAGCCCCATGCCAAAAAGAGAAATAAATCTGAAAGTGTGCAAGCTCAAATGCCACTCCTCAAAACACACTTCTAGTTAGTCAAACTGCCTAATCTTGACTAATTAGCTTTAAATTTTCTTCTGATAGGATAGTGAATTTGATTTTCCAAACTGTTCAACGTTGGCTTATCAGTAGATAGATTAGGATAGAAATGAAGGTTCAAACAAACTCAAAATCTGAACCAAAGTTTCCAAAGAGAGATGACTCAAAACTGTTTTATTTTCTGAGTCATAAAAGAGAAAAAATGGTTCTAATTTGCCCAAAATCTGAATCAGATATCAAGGAAGAGACAACTCAAGAAAAGAAAAAACAGAGCTGTGAAGAAAAGAGAAGGCCATGATAAGAGACTTTTAGATCTTAAGCCTTCCATTTTGATTTTAAAAATTTCTGCAAATAATAATCTATGTGCAGCTTGTTTTTATGCCATGGATCACAGCAAGTCAAACAACTTAATCTTGACTTGACTGTTTTTAAACTTCTGTTGTAGAATTTAGAGAATGAAAGTCTATTGGACAGTTTAACCCCAACAGACAGTAGATTAGGTAGAGAAATATCTGAGCTCAACTGTTTAATCTGAGTTCAAGGAGACATAAGAAGTAGAAAGAGATTAGATTTCCTGCTTTCAAAAGAATAAAATGTTGTGAATAGAGTTTGCCAATCCAAGTGCACTCTGATGAAGAAAAAATGCTAGAGCAGTAGGATTGGGTGGGTAAAAAGTTTGTATTGATGAAGGACCATTGTTTTCATGGCTGCTAAATATGTTTTCAAACAAGATCATCCAGCAAAGGAAGGGCAGCCCAATGGATCAGGCACAAGTCCGCGTCCCAGAGAAATCAAGTCTGAATTCTTGATGCCTTCAAGAAGGCACCATCCCCAAGTGGAGCCACTGTTAGCCACCTATAATATTTTGTTATACCAAAAGGTGGCTAATACTTTTTGAGCCTCCAAGGAATAAATTTTATCACTAAAAATTGTTGGCTTTTGAAGACTCCTTGAAGGCCCCATGCCTCTATCCGAAATCTTCATTTACTATTTCCATTTCATGCTCTGAAATTCTGCTAATTTCATAAGAAGAGACTGCTGAAGAACCATAATTTTCGCCCTTCTCCCACTCAAAAATAGCCTTCATATGCTCCCCTTTTTCTTCGTAAAATTCCCTTTGTTTTCATGAGTTCCCTTCTTCCATTCATGAAAATTCACTTTATTAAGGTTAAAGACTCACTCTTTAACCTTACCGAAACCGTCCTTTTCCTTTGAAAATCATTTAAAAACGCATTTTTCATAAGTATTGGACTTAAGCCCTTAGGCTAAGTATTTAACCCCCTTTTCTTCCATACGCTCGCACCTTGGAACCAAGTTTTAAACCCTTTGGCGCGTATCGCAAAGCGCAAATCGCAAAATCCAAATTGCAGTTTCATTTTTAAAAAAGTTTTGATCGCAAAAATATGCACTGCGATCCATCGCAAATCGCATAATCGCAATATTGCGTTTCCATATGTTGGTCAATCGACCCATCGCAAATATTTGCGATGCGATCAAACCCATCGCAGTT
Organism: Pinus albicaulis; assembly: GCA_034641835.2. Classification (NCBI taxonomy): domain Eukaryota; kingdom Viridiplantae; phylum Streptophyta; class Pinopsida; order Pinales; family Pinaceae; genus Pinus; species Pinus albicaulis. The sequence continues at coordinate 200,341 of JAXQQM020070122.1, forward strand.
TTCCGCTCATCGCAGATCGCAAATCGCGGAATCGTGGTTTTATCTAAAAAACGCTCATCGCAAGTTTCATTGTTTAAACAGTTTGATCCATCGCAAATATTTGCGATGCGACCGCCCGATCACAGTTTCTCTCCATCGCAGTTTCCACCCATCGCATAATCGCAATATCGCATAATCCGCCATCGCGTTTTCCACTTTTGCGATTTGTGATCAGTCCCGCCGGGCCCACCGTACGATCCCCTCGTAGCTCATATAAAATACGCCTTTTTCCTTTGTTAAATTAAAAAATGTCATATTGTATTGTTTACAAAGGTTTTTCCGCTGCCTTCTCCCAACAGTCGATCTTGCGCGATCGACGGCTTAGATTTTATCTTTTTTCCACCATTCTATGATTTCTCCAAATAATCCCGACCGCTGGATGATGCCATCCAATGGTCCTGCTTCCTCCGCACATCCTCCAACACAGTTTAACCTATAAACGCAGGATTTCTTAATTTTTTTTGTGTTTTGTAGGAGTTTTAATGGTTTTCCATTATATAAAGAAAGAAAGCTGAGGATTAGGAAAGATGTTTCCTGCGCCTTCGAGCTATTTAAAAGAACCATTCACAGGTTTGAAGTCAATGATTTATCAACGTTTCATGAGCGTTGATAGCATAAAAAGCCCTGTGCGGCCCTACACATCAACAAGACACTGTTTTATTCAAAAGAATAGTTAAAGAGTATCAGTTTTAAAAGATAAAGCATGGAAAATGAAGATTGAAGACAGTATTACGGGGATTATGGCTAAGATGGTCATCAAAATCCTAATCCCCGACCCAAAACACATTTTAAAGAAAACCTAAAGTGTTTTATCAGACAGAAAGCCTCCACCGCCACATCTTGAGGCAAATTGATTCCTCAGCTACCACAGAGCCACCTGTTGCCTCAAACCTTTCAAAGCAGAGGACGAAGTTATTGAAGAAATCAGATATTCGACTCCAGCACAGCCAGGGAGTTATTTTTGCAAGGAAATAAATGCAGAACTATCTGCAGAAGTTACTCCAAACGTACACGGAGCCTCAAAGTCAAATAAATCTCCCACCGAGTTTTGATATTAATTGTAAATAGTTAATACAGTGAAACACCTGTAAGCTTCTCCATCGAGCCCCTCAAAAGGCCGAGAAGTCATCACCCTGTATTAATTGTCCTGAGAAATATTTTCCTCATATCTTTTCTCCTCATTCTTCTATAAATACTTCTGTAGAAGATGAGAAATTGTTGGTCACCGCATATCTGTAGCATGTAAATAGTTTTCTGAAGCTGCTGTAAGCTCTGTTTGTAAGAGAAAATACCTAAGTTGAGTTGAGAAGCCTGAAGCTGCAAAGAACCATTGGACTTAAAGATTGTAACTAGTTTGGAACATCAATACAAGCTAATTTATGGGATCCCGATCTATGTTGATGGTGATGTTATTCTCCTTGTAACTTGTTGTTTTATTTCTATTTTCATTTTGTTTCATTTTCCACTATAAAGAACTGTTTAAACAGGGTTAGGACCTACTATATATCAGTAACCTTCTTTGGCTGAGAAACCTTTATTTAAATGTTTTCTCTCAATCTCTTTATTCAGGAATGATTTAATTCAGTTTAGACATAGCAATGCTGGCGTTCCCTCGTCTTATTGTCGTAGCTGAATATTATTTTTGAATGTTACTTTCTGCATATGTTGTATGAGGATGAACTGGAAGGAAGATAGGTTAACCCTGGTCCCAGACTTGTCTGCATAATTGTCTGATTGTTTCCCTTGGAATGTGTTAAAATCTGGCTAGTTTAGAAGCACTTACCAGATCTTAGACCATTCTGTGCTATCTTTGTGTTTCCCCTTGTTTTATATGTTTTCTATTGAAAGTGTGTCAAAGTTTGGCTACTTTAAAATTACTTACCAGATCCTAGTCTGCTTTCATGTCCTTCTTAAGTGTTTGTCAAAGGTTGACTGGTTTAAAAGTACTTATCAGATCCTAGGCTGATCTTTGTTCTGCATCTGTTTATTTCCCCTTCTTAATGTATCACTCCATTCCATAAATAAAACTCTAAAGAGATCCTTAGACATATATGACTTGCCCCTTGGATCACTCTTGCCTCTTGCTACTCCAATTAAAACCCTACTATGACTCCATAACCCAATGGATTGAAGTTGTTTCTTGCCTATCTTCTTAGCCGAATCAATTTTTTCTTTCATTCATCTTCACCCTTCATTTAGACTTCCTTCACCCTCATTTATCTTTGTCCAACCAAAACAAAAAAAAACCTTGTCCTTAACAACTAGCCTAAAATCACACATAAAAGCAAACAAGATAAATCTTTGCACTTATTGGACAGATCCCTCTCTGGATTCAGGAGGGCTAGATCCTAGAATCCCAAAGTTGGTTGAAATGATGTTAACTCTGTGATCGGACTTTTTCCAATCTTGCTTATTACAGAGACCTAACAGCGCCGGTGAATTTTTTTTTAATGGAAAGACCGTTGATTTTTTTCCCCTATCAACGGTCCATACACTCTCGCATCGGAGATTTGTTAATGGGTAGATTGAAAAGCCCGCTCCTTCCTCCCAATTCCGATTGGCACCCTTATATATAACCTCGATCCCTTTCACTTCTTCATATATCCATAGGCCCCACAATCGGGCACCTAACCTTATATAACCCCTCCCTAAATACAAAAAACCTTTGTATTTTGAAAATTTTTGATTTCCATATATTATAAAGGGTTCTGTTGTTTATTGGTTGAAGCCTATCCTCCATCGTTTATTTCTGACCAATCAAACGGTCTGCGCACTCTCACATCGGGGATTCCATTGGGTGCACCTAATATTTTATTCACAATCTCTAATTTTTGATTCCCCGATGAGTTCTTCGTCGTCGATCTGATCTGTTGATCGACAACCCACAGTCAATCGCTTCAATGCTACCATGTCCATTTCCCCCACCTATTGCGAAGCTCTGATTGCATCTGGGTCATCCACGTGTCAACATCCGACGGTCCAGATCAATCCTTCTGACCTTGGTTCAATTCATGCACCCCTGCTTTATAATGTTTTCTCTACAGATCAACGACTCATATTAAACATTTCTTCGCCTTGTATATTATTTCGTTAACCTCTAAGATCAATCTGAGCCCTCCATTTCAGTCATCCAACAGCCCATATTAACCCTGACGGGCCCAACCCCTGTGGGTCCTGCCTCCCTCCAAACTTAATCTTACCCATCCATCTTTGATCCAATGGCTCAGAACAAAACCACCCCGCCTGCTATGACCCGCTCATCATATCAATATCGTGCTCACTCCCCACCGTTTGATCTGAGGTTCTAGATCTAATGGTTGATGTTCCATTTCACGTAACTTTGAGCACGACCTTTAATCCCCAAAAATTACACAATGTAAGCAGTTTTTTAATGCCATATGTCGAGAATAAATGCATATCGTGTTCGAAAAATAAAAACCGCCTAACCTCCCTTTTTGCACGCGATACTGCCAGTTTTCCCTCTCGAAACCGCTTTCCCCATTTGCGTTATGTTTTGTCGCGTGCGCTCCCCCACCTTTGATCTCTGCAAATAAATGGCTTAGATCTAATCTCCCATTACACTATCACCCTTCACCATACTCCAAGGGCTTTTGATGAGCAATCTCCGTCGTTGATCTCGGGCCCCAATGAGATCCGACGGCTCACGATCATCTGCGAAACCCCAAACTTCATTTCAATGTATTTCTTTCGCCAAAGGGATTTTTCCCCTTTTCCTTTGTATTTCTTCACATTTTCTTCCATTATATAGTAATGTGACCCTTTCACATTATATTTCCTCTATTGATCTAGACCGTCGACCAAAACAGATCTACGGCCCGGACTAATCCTCTGCACCATTCTTTCAACCACTCTCCTTTTAACCTTTATACGGAAATCTCCACCGTCAGATGCACTCATCCGATAGCCACACTCTTAATCACAGCCTCCGAAGCATTTTTTCCCAATAACACAAGATTTCTTAATTATTTCTTGGTTTGTGTATGACTTTAAAGGTTTTTCAAATATTTTAAAAGAAAATGAAAGGCCGAGAGTGACAACTCTCCAGGCCTCTGTTTATCAAATAAAATCCTTTTGAAAAGGTTCTCATCAAGTTTTATCGGTGCTTCATGAGCGCCGATACTATTATAAAGCCTCTGCGCACCTACACATCAACAAGACACAATGAAGCATAAATGAAATGAAGATTATCAGCGTTGAAGACCTAACCACGACAGAACTGAAGATTGAAGATTGTTTTCGCAGTCTGGTGGATTACGGCTAATATTGAAAATCAAAAGCCTAATCCACTGAATTAAACACAGTTAAAGAGAAGAAGACATATTTTAGGCCTGATTAAGCCTAAAACACAGGATCAAAACAAATTAACAGTGTTTAAAGGAAAATCAAGAATATCTATCAGAAATAGAAAGCCTCCACCACTACATCAGAGGCTAATTGATTCCTCTCAGCTACCTAATGCCACTTGTAGCCTCAAAGCATTCAAATAGAGGCTGATTAATGACCAAAACAGAGGATATTTTCCTCAATATGGCCGAACAGTTATTCCAAGCCAAACAGAGTTATTGCAAGAGATGACACAGAGCCTTAAAGTCAACAAAAGCTCCCCACCGAGCTTAATTCTTAATGTAAAAAAAATTAATATAAGGGAAATATCTGTAAATTTCTCCATCGAGCCCCTTAAAGGCTGAGAAGTATTAATCTGTATTAATTGAACCCATAGATCTTTTCTCTTTCGACCTCCTCATCCTTCTATAAAAACTCATTGAGGAGCTCATTGTAAAGGGTTGGTTGCAAAACTTTGAAATATACTTGTGCTCAAAAATTCTACTTTTAAATAGTTTTCAAAGGCTCTTGAAGCTCTATTTATGATTAAATAAGTTAGTCTGAGAAGTGAAGATGATTTCCGAACTGAAACATTGGACTTGAAGATGTAACTGGTTTGATTTCAATATACAAGTTGTTTCTTGGGATCCTGGTCTATATCACTGGTGAAGTGCTTCTTTCATTGTTATCATTTTTCCTCTTATGTATGCCATATTGTCCATTATTCTCTGATAAAGAACAGCAAGAATAGAGTTAGGACTTACTGTTATAGTACCCTTCTCTGAATGGTAAGCTTTATCTCAATGTTTTCCTCTAAATTGTTTATTTAGGAATGATTCAATACAGTCTAAGCAGTTAGGAATGCTGGCATTCCCTCATCCTAATGTTTGATTTAAACATCGTTCTTGAATTCTATTTTCATTATTTTCTTTGTAAAGTTAGACTAAAAAAGTGATGGTGTGCCCTGTTTTCTAGCTTATTTCTCCAAAGGTAAATTCTGAAAGTTTCCCTAAGTGTATGCTGAAAGCAGACTAGATTTAAAAGTATCTTATCTGATCTTAAGTTTCATTTTGTTTATCTTATATTTCTTCATACTTTCTGAAATTAATTATGTGGATTACTGGATTGTTTATCTTTTGAGTTATCTTTAATAATAGCTTGTCTAAAGAGGTTTATGGTGAGCCCTGCCCTTTTGGTTAGTTTTAAATAGTTGCTTAAAAGGATTTTCTTGTTTGGACAGACTATAAATCCTAGTTGAAATTATTATCTGTTTCGACCCCTCCAACACTTTTATTGTTTCCATTCCATCATTTTAACTCAAAGTATCTTGTGATATAGATTACTTTCCACTTGGATCACTCTTGAATTGTTGCATAATTAAAGCCCTATTATGACTCCATAGCCCAATGGACTAAAAACCAACTTTATATCTATCTTTTTAGCCAAATCTTGTATCGATTTCTTGCAACTTCACTCCTTTGAAACTCTTTCCATTTAGGCCTTTCCACCCAAATAATAATCATGCTCAACCATCCAAAACAAACAAAAACCCTTGGTATTCATAACTAGCCTAATATCATACCCAAAACCTTTAAAAATAAATCCATCTTTTCACTTTACTAGAGAGATCACTCTATAGATTCAGGAGGGCTAGATCCTAGAATCCCAAAGTGGTTGAAACAGTGTTCGCTCTGCAGTTTGACTTTGCCAATCTTGCAAATTACAGGGAGCTAACACACAGTGTTGCATGAGTTTGCACCACACATTGATGGAGATGCCTTTAAGGATTGCATGAGCAAGGCCGGAGCAATTCGAGTTCATCCAGAGCCATTCTTTAGCAGGGATTGCGCAGTAGAGGTAGGATAAAGGCTGGCAGATATCGGTGCATGGGATTTGCTAGATCAGACTTGATTAGTGTGTAAGGATTGGAGATTGTACTGAGAGCTTGTGAGAAGCTTTGTATGATGATTGTTACATGATATATATGAAATAAACTATACATATAGTTGGGGGTTTTCAACTCTAATCTTTCCCATAAATCACTGTGTTAATGTGTGTGAATTTTTATGGTTTTAATGTGCACATGTAATTGATTTAATTTCTGCATATGATGATCAATGGTGGAATAGATTATGTATTATGCATGAAGTAAAATAGTATATGATCAAGTGAATCTTATACATATAAAATATCAGTTATATAATTTCTATCGGTTATAGCTAGGTTAAGGTTAAGGTTAAGGTTAAAAGTTAGGTTAAGGTAAGGTTAAGGTTACGGGTTTAGTCAGGTTAAGGTTAAGGTTAAGTTTAAGGCTAAGGTTAAGGGGGTAAGGTTAAGGTTAAGGTTAAGGGTGAGATTAATCCCTTAAACTTTCCATAACCATAACCTTAACCTTAACCTTACCTTAACCTAACCTAACCTTAACCTTAACCTTACCTTAACCCAACTTTAACCTTAACCTACCCCTAAACTTAAACCTGACCTTACCCTTAACCTTCAGCTTAACTTTAACCTAACCTTAACCTTAAATTTACCTTTAACCTAACCTTAACCTTAACCTTAACCTAACCCTAACCTTTACCTTAACCTTAACCTTAACTTTAACCTTAACCAAACCCTTAACCTTCACCTTAACCTTCAATAAACACATAAGGTTAAGGTTAAGGTTAAGGTTATGGGTTTAGTCAGGTTAAGGTTATGGTTAAGGGTTTGGTCAAGGTTTGGGTTAGGTTATAGTTAAGGTTAAGGTTAGGGTTAAGGTTAGGGTTAAGGTTATATGAAGGTTAAGGTTCCGAATCGTAACCTTAATCTTAACCTTAACCTTAACCTGACTAAACCCGTAACCTTAACCTTAACCTTACCTAGCCTTAACCTTAACCTAACCTTAACCTAACCATAGCCTTAACCTTAATGTTAAACTTAACCTTAACCTTAACATTAACCTCAAATTAACCTTAACCTTAACCTTAACCTTAACCTTAACCTTAACCTTAACCTAACCTTAAACTTGACATTAACTGTAACCTAACCTTAACCTTGACCAAACCATTAACCTTAACCTTAACCTTAACCTGACTAAACCTGTCACAACTAAACCTAACCTTGACCAAACCCTTAAGCTTAACCTTAACTTTACATTTAACCTAATCTTAAGCTTAACCTCACCATAACCATAACCATAACCTTAACCGTAACTTTACACTTAACCTTAACCTTAACCTTAACCTTACGCTTACAAAACCTTAACCTTAACCTAACCTTAACCATAAATTTACCCTTAACCTACCCTTGACCTTAACTATAACCTAACCCTAACCTTGACCAAACCCTTAACCTTAACCTTACCCTTAACCTTATCTTAACCTAACTTAACCTTATCTTAACCTTAACCTTCACTATAACCTAACCTTAACCTTCACCTTAAATATAACTTAACCCTAACCTTGACCAAACCCTTAACCTTAACCTTAACGTTACCCCCTTAACCTAACCTTTACCTTCCCCTAACCTTAACCTTCAACTTAACCTACCCTTAACCTTAACTTTACCTTAACCTTGACATTACCCTTAACCTAACCTTAACCTTAACCTTATCTTACCCTTAGCCTAGTTGTTAGACTGAAATTTGTCACCATGACATTTTAGTACTCCCTTATGTTGGGGTTCCCATGTTTTGGCAAGGTTGGAAATACCAAAAGATGAGACAAAATCAAACCACTTTTAGACCTCAGGATCTAGCCCTCCTGGGTCCAGAGAGGGATCTCTCTATATGAGAAAAGGGTTTTATGTCAATGAAGCTCAAAATTTAAGATGTTAGGCTAGTTATAAGGCTCGGGGTTTGTTTGTTTGATTTGTTTGTTTTGGTTGTTGGTTATCAGGAAAGAAGGATTTAGTGTAAGACCAGGATGAGAAAAGAGGGATAAGGCAGAGGTGAAATGTTCCAGGAAATATTTAGAACCATTGGGAAATGGAGTCAGGAAAGGATTTGCTTACTACTCAATAGGCAGGCTTTCAATTGGGCTTGTCATTTGAAACATAGGATCTTCAGGATAATTATGTGGTATGGAGAGGCAGAAGGAGAGGAGATAACACAGATTTAGAGCAGAAAGTTGCAGACCAGCTAGTCGCACAAGGATCATAGTGGACAGGGGCTAACTCTAATCCCTAGTGTTCCCAAATCTTCCAACTAAATATATAACAAGAAGCATATAAGAATTGAATTCATTTAATTCATACATCAGAGAGCAGGCAATAACATCCACTACACTGGTTAAACCAACTGAAATCATTTCTTAGATAATACATTTATCAGAGAAACATAAACGACAAGGAGAGCAGGAACATAGGGTACCTAACAAGGGTAAATCCTATGCCAATATTCTGATACAAGCCAGTAGAAACGAAATGGAATGAATGTAAACACAAAGATAGGAAAACATCACCACTGCTTCAAATCAGGATCCAAAGAAATGTGATTTTCATATTAAATAGAAATACCAATCAAGTACAACATTGCCAATAGCTGAAAACTCAGTCTGAAATAATATTCCTTGGCCTATCTAACACTTTACACAGAGACTGTGTCTCAAAAGAAACTACTAACAGTTCTCTGATAACTTATCAACAACCTTTTACAATGCATTCCTTCATGAATTTATAGCTCCGGAGGAGCAGAGGAGGTAGGTGAAGAACTAAATGCAGTATTAAACTTCTGAAAAGAAAGAGGGCCGAAGCCCATTCTGCATAAATTTTGTGCATTAATCTCTGGTGTTCTTTGGGTGAACGGATGATCTTCTTCAGACTACAGATTACTCTGAAATGACTCTAATGTATTCTGACTGTAGTATTGTATGGTGCTATTGGAGAATAAACAGAAGATAAGTGGATGATAAGGAAGTCTGCCATACTGATGAAATAAATGCTCTGATAGTACTGGCGCTGTTTCAGGGTAGAAAATCTCTCCAGAACACGACATAGATTGAACACTGCATGGGCGCTTTGTCCTTTAAGGAGGAAAGACATTTTACTACTGTAAAAAACCCTGATATGCATTGATTTCTGCTGTTGCACCTTCTGCATGATCCACAGGATCACTGATCTGATGCTTTGCCTTTAAATCATTGTATTAAAGCTCAAACCTTCAATACTGAATGCTAGAATCCATTGATCATTAGCCAGTTTTTCTCCACTGCTCCATAAATGTCTCGATCTACAAAATCTGGGCTTTAATTGCGCTGGATAGATTTCTTGCAAAGATTAAACTGTCCTTGGGTAATATTCATGATGCCGCTACCATTTCCGGGAATTTCTATTGTAGTACCAGCTTTCAGATTTAATTCTGTCTGAACAGCATGCCATTGAAGTAGTACATGTGAACCATGGCGATTTTTCGCCTTTGATAGCCCTGCAAAAACACAAAACCTGTTAAGAAATCCATGGATGGGGCGGATGGTGTGGATGATTGTGGGACTACGGAGAAATGGCGGAAAATGCTGTGGAATGGTGGAGAACAGAGATGGCACAAGGTTGGCAGAATGCATAATAATTATATGTGAAAACCTTATAAACATCAACCTTTGAATGAATTTATGCAATGGGATGGAAAAGGTACAGTGGATACACGTGGAGGTGATGTGGCGGGACCGACGACGACGGAAAAGTCAACATCGGGGAGACAATCTGGGCTTTTGGATCTGAGAGGAGATCGACAGTTGAACATGTGGTGGAGGACGACAAATGATGGGCCAGGGGTACGGAGACTATGGTTTAAAACCCGTGCAGCTTCGTTGAGCGATGATCGTCGGATGAGCCAGGGCAGATCTGACCGCTGACATGAATATCCCTGCACATCTTGTACCGAAAAATAACGTGTGATGAGATAGCGGTTTTGCAATCGTACAGGAGCCACGCGTCGAAAGGTGTATGGAATCGCTGTCCGATGGGAAAATACCGCCCGACCCCCATTAGCGGTGCGATGAAAACCAGACTGTTTTATGAATAGTGCATGGGGTCCACAAGGGCAGGTAAACTTCGAACTGTCAGATTTGCGTGTAAATGGATAGTGATAGCACGGTCAGGAGTTTGAACGGGGAAGCATGGGTGTTGTGGAGTCCACGATCACCGTCCGATCAACCAAGATCAACGGTTGATGCTGCACCTGATAAACGAATATGACAAGCGCCTTTCGGGCATGGTGGGTAGTTCTGGCGCTGGATCACGTGGAGGAAGGGGTGTGGAGCTAGCAGGAAAGGGGATGAGGCCTATTATATGGTCTGAAAGTGGGTTTTTCAACCCCTTTTAATGCATTTTGAGGCCTGTGGAGGGTAACGATAGAGAGAAAGAGGGGAATTTTGACGAAACAAAGGGCAAGGGTGGGTTTTCATGGAAATTTTGGATGAATTTAGGGGGTTGCTGGGGATATTGTGGGAACAAAGGGGACTTAGAAGCAGGGGAAAAAGGATAGAATGGGGGGAAAATGCAGGGATACAAGGGGCGAAATAAATCCTTTTGGAGCATAATTCTTTATCAGCAAGGCTTATTGACTTAAGTCAGTAGAGGGAAATAGTCACATGGTAGGGAACTTGAAAAGGCTACAAGGATGATGTGTTTTCAAGGGAAATGCATTCCTCACAGGCTTATAGAACAAACTAGCCCCTTGCTTGCTTGTCAAGAAATTTATAAGGGGCTAACACCTTAGAAGTCTACAATATCAAAGTTCCTAAAGTTGAGACTTGAAATTAAGAGAAAAGCTCATAAAAGTCTTTAAAATCTTGTACCACATTTTCTCTTAGTATTGCCTGTGGTCCCAAAATTTTTGGCTATAAATCATGCATATCCAAACACACTTTCTATTTATTAAGGATTCAGACCTCTGTAAAAGATAATAAAAGGCGGAACTAAAATCTAGAAGCTCAGTTTGAGTCATTTTTGGAAGCTTCTAGAAACATTCCTGCGGTGGAAAGTCCACTCGTTTCAAATTCATGCATCCCATCCATTAAGGAGATAACCCCTTGATGTAAGGAACTAATCCCTTTTAAGGAGGATTTTATCCCTTCTTGTATGGAGCTATAACTTCCTCTCTTTCACTATAAAAAGAGGCATAGGGCAGCCTCAAAGGGTTACAATTGATGAGTTGAATTTTTTAGTATTGTTGGAGGTGAAATGCTGTTGAAACTCAAACCCTTTTTGCTAAGATTTTATGTAAGAAAGATTACATACCTGTATGCATATCGGTTGGAAGAGTTTAAGGCTTGTCAGAGTAAATGAAACGCCTATTCCGGACCCAAGGAAGACCTGTATGACATCAAGGCGGACACGGTTGTAAGGCTCTTCTTATTTAAGTTAATACAAATAAGTCTGTTTTTCTCAATAATCTGTCAATTGATTGGTTTATTTTATGGATTCCTTGATCACCATAATAGATATGATTTATGAATATATGCTATGCAGGTGATATTTGATGTTTTCTTGTTTGTGATTGCAGATCTTCGAAGGAAACTCTTTCGGGCGACTGAAGTATTACTACTACAAACAAGCATTGGATCAAAGGTAGGATCGTTAAGCCTTTATATCATTTAATTATGAATCGCAATATATTTAGAGAAAGATAGATTTAGTTGTCTGTTTGTTGCTAGTTGTCTGTAGGACACTTGGGAGGTATGTCTTGTCCGCAAGAACAACTTATCTTTCCAACAAAATGGTGACTCAACTGGGGAATAAATCTTGAACTTTGATTTCTTTTATTTTTGACTTGTGAATTTTTTTTTATTTTTTTTTATTTATTTATTTATTTATTTTTTTTTTAATTTTTTCTGATTTTGATTGATTGATACTGGCTTGGATGGTTTATCCTTGTAGAATCCGTGAGAAATTATTGATATTTTTTTGTATTTTTTCTTTAGTTTTCTTGTGTCCTCTCTTTTCTTTTATAGACAGCGTGGGCAGTTACGCACTTTTCCTGTACCCATAGTGTGGGACCACACTGGTTTGCACTGAATCTTGCGAACCCTATCAAATTTTTGAAAAATCTTAAAATCCTCTTTTTTGGATTAGTTTGTTAGATTCTAAATGGATACCTAGACTTGTATCTTCTATCAGAAAGCCTTGGTTAAGAGGTTATTTCAACAATTTTAGTTTTGAATGATTTTCTGAAAGATCTGCATGGTATAATGATTTTTGCTTTGTCTTATATCCTGCTCAAATATTAGAAACCATGGTATACATTTACATCACTGGTATTTCCTTGCTTTCTTGTTGAGTCTGACATCATTGAAGAAATTGTTTTATGAGATTTAGATCCTATTTTTCACATTTGCAAATCTTTAAAAACTTTTGTTTATAAGTTTGAAATTTCACTTAAAAAACCAAAATTGGATGCTTTTTGAGTTCTTGCTGATCCAAGCAAAGAATTTCTTATTTAGATAACAAGCTGAGTAAGACATCATCAAAATATTTGAAGTTTTAATTTAGATTTAGTCTTAGAGTTTTTAGATCTCAAAAATAGTGTTTTTAACTTTGAGTGTTATTTCTAGAAATTGTAGTGTTCTTTTGAAGAAAAACTTGGTTTGTAGTTTTGATCTTGAATAAAAGGGATTTCTTGTTGAGAAATAGATCATTTTGAGTTCTCTTTGAAATTAGATTTATTTTCATTTATTCTTGTTTGAAGGAAATATTTGTTTTTAAAAGATTTCATTTCTCAACTCTTCCTTTAGATAGAATTCACTGAAATAAAACGGATTGTTTCTCATAATAAATGCATTTTTTTTAGTGTCTTTTGAGTCGGGTCACTACATATCATCAGTTTCACTTTCGCACCTATTTTCCTAAGAAGCAGCTTTTTAAAATCAATGCTTAAATTAAAATCAATCTAGTGATTTTTATATTTCTAGGGCTCTTTTCATCAATATAGCTTAGGCTAGTGTCTTGGAGTAGGGAGTAATTAACTCTCCAAGACAATTAAAACAAACAAGTATTTGATCTTGCGATAGGAAAAAATCCAATAGTCGCTTGTATGCTCTGGGAAGATCCTCTTAAAGGAGTCAAGCATGAGGTCATATCTGAACCAGTGGGATAATCAATTCTATCTCATTGGGAACGATAGAAGATATGCACGTATTAACAACAGTAAACCTCAAATAGACCATTTTCGAGGAGCCTAGGGTCACTTGTCGGTATACCTTGGATTATGTCAAGGAGCCTTCAAGGGGATTGAGCTTTTTTACTCTGCCCTTGCGCATATGTCGGACCATATATTGTTCCCCCAGGTATATTAGTTCTTTTTCGTAACCATAGTGACCATAATCTTATGGTTTTTTCCTAAGGTGATGGTGGAGGAAAGATCCCACTATACCTGGAGCAGACGTCGACTAGACTCACTTGGACTCTTTGGAGGGTTATCTCCACTCGAGATGGTTTAAGTGGAGAAACTTGCACCGGTCTGTTTCATTAACCATGTTGTCAGGGTAATTGTTCCAACCACCCTTTCTACATTAAATACTACGATGTTGGATTTCATCACCAACTAGTGTTTTTTAGTGTGGGAAGCTACTGTTTGTGTGTGGTTTGATCTCCTAGATTTTTAGGCGTGTGATTCATTTGTTTGTTTCCTTAGCGACTCTAGGAGTTTTCATTGAAATTTTATTTGATCGCGTGTGACTAATAATTTTTAATCGGGCTGAATTACCAAGACAATCGCATAGACTCCAGGGGAAGCCCCCTGAGTATACACCAAGCCAACTTGAAGAGCTGCGAGCTCTAGTATCACCTAGTGATAGTAGAATTAAATCAAAAGAAGCAGGAGAGTCATCTATAGTTATTCATCCTGATTATCAATTACAAACAAAAGAGTATATTCAAGAGCCGATTTCAGTTTCCGAAGTTACTGGTAGTATTTCTCCTTCCAGTGAATTAGCTGAAGAACCTGAAATTTTTGAACCTGACACTAAACCTGCTATATTGGAACCATATTTAGGATTTGTTACTCCAACTTCTAGTGATCCTGGTTCGACTAGGGTAAGACATATCATTACTGAAAATCTTCCTTTTGACCTCATATCTATTGAAGAACTTGTTGGTCCAGACGAAGACATAACTCTTCCCGAAACCCAACAGACTTTGAATATTAGGGAGCGTGAATCAATATTCTACAGTCCTTTTAGAAGTGACAATTGGTATTTATCGTTGATAGATTTTTTAGAAAACCCAAGTCTTAGTTTTTCACCACCTCGAATTCCTTTTCATCCGACACCAAGAGGTTATTATCCTTCATCAATTATGTCAGGTGAGTCATCTATGTTTTCCCAATCACTGGAAACATTTTTATACGGTGGTCCTTCTGTTCCTTCGTGGTACCCGTCACTCTCTGGTACTTTCTCAGGAGAAACTCCTCGACCAACTGAACAAGTTTTATCAACTGGTACAAATGGATCTAAAAATGAAACATTGAATGCAGAGCAAATTTTTATGATGTCTGGTAATATTCCAAATCCTCAACCTCAAGCTAGTCAGTTACCACCTGGGGGGTCACCTCAATGTAGTCAGTTACTGCCTGGGGGGCAACCTCAAGGTAGTCAGTTACCGCTTGGGGGGAAACCTCAAGGTAATTTTTTACCAAGACAAACTATAGGATAATATTATTTACCTGTGGAACAACCTTAAGGATAATACATACCTTAAGGTTATCAACCTCAAGGATAGTACATACCCCAAGGTCAACTCCAGACTCAGTATATTCCTTAGGGTCCTTATCAACCCCAAATTCAGTACATGCCTCAAGGTCAGTACCCAACTCAAGATTTCCAACCTCCTTCTGGTCAATCATTTTTATAAGGGACTAGAAATTTACCCCTTAATTATCAACCCTACGTTCAACCAGGATATGGTCCTTCATATGCACAACCTTCTACAGGTCAATACCTCGGAATGAACATGGTGTGGAATCCATCCCAAATTCCACAGACTATGCAACCTAATGTGTAGTTACCTAATCAACCTAGATAGCCTTTGGTTTCTGGTCCAACCCAGCAACCTATCCAGCCTACTGTTCAAGTCCCTGCACCTGGTTTTGTTCAGCAGCCTGGGCCTAGTACACCTCAGACTCCACCTCAAACTACTGCATCTACTACAACTTCTGTTCAACCTACAACACCTGTTTCTAGAGTATCTGTAGCTCCGGTTTCTTCTATCCCTACATTAGTACAAATTCCTCAAGCCTCTATGCCACAGTCAGGACCTACAATTCAAAATATGGTCTAGATGCCTTCGAGACAAGCTAGTACCAGTACGATTGTCTCTATTCAACCACTGTTTAACTATCAACTGTACCAGGGACAATATCAAATTGGTCATACTACACAAAATCCAGCATATCAGTATCAGCTATACCCTGGGTATACTTATCAAATACCTCAACAACCCCAGTACGGTCTGGTTAATCCTAGTTACCCAGTAGGTTTCACGATTCAAAATGCACATCCAATTCCAGGGTATCCTGGAGATCTTCCTCCTGGCACTGGTTTTATCACACAAGGTTATTAAGACCCTAGCCATCAGTTACCATTCATAGAAAATTTAGATTTATCGGATCTATCGCGCCTTACGAACGATCCCATTTTTTATATTCCATATTGGCCACCGATTCCCAACAAGTTTCACAGTGATATTCTGAAATTTGAAGGTAAGCCAGGAGAGACCCATCTAATCACGGTATGACTTATCACCTCTGGTGCGCATCCAATTCACTAGTCAATGATTCGATTCAATTACGTATTTTTCATAGAACTCTCATTGGTCTAGTTGCCAAATGGTACACTGAGTTACCACACTGCTCTTTTAATAATTTTAAACGAACTTAGCTACTACTTTCTTAACCCATTTCGTTTCTGTCAGGATACAACAGCGACACGGAATTGCTAACTTCATTAAAATAGTCTACGTCTACATACATATTTGATCATATTCATGAGTGGACGTAGAAGGCGTTAGTGAAAGTCTTTATTCTACGATCAAATTTATTTGAATGGTTTATTGTCGTTAACTGCCCAAAATTGCGAAGATGTAGCCAAAG
This sequence comes from Pinus albicaulis, assembly GCA_034641835.2. Taxonomy (NCBI): domain Eukaryota; kingdom Viridiplantae; phylum Streptophyta; class Pinopsida; order Pinales; family Pinaceae; genus Pinus; species Pinus albicaulis. Next base: position 216,788 of record JAXQQM020070122.1, read on the forward strand.
AAGGCGTTATTACGGAAGATAAATTCATTGCTTAAGCTTAGTACCTTGACCTTGCATATATCGAGTCGGAGTACTCTGAAATAAAATCGATTTGCAAGACTGGTCGATTAGCACAACTCATCGGCTCTCATGCCAGCGATGGTATAATTGGATTCTGTGCTTGAAGTAAAATTAAGAAGAAGTCTTCCAAGACCCATACTCCTATTATCACTTTACCCGATTCACCCAAAGGGTCTTCCCAAGAAGCTTCTACCGATATTCACATTGTAGAGTCATCTACAACCATTAAATTGGTGGTAAGAATAAAGGTAAGAATAAAAAAGAAAAAACGAAAGAGAAAAATGATGCAAATTTGAACCAACTAACGAAAAACGCAACCTTCCAGTATCTTGTCTCATACGTGACTAGAATCATTTTTATAAAAGTGCCCACATAGAGGCAGTATCAAAATTCATTCGGGGTTTGCCCCTATACTTGTTGTCTTGGAAGATCCCTTTCACACTCCAAGATAGTAACATGGTTGGATCTTCCTCCAATATGGTTGAGGATATCTTGATGGTTGCAACACGATCGCAAGATTATTCTAGTAAAAATGTTGGTAAAGAAGTAGAAACATCCAATTCTACATAGAATACATCTCCCTTAGTTTTTGATCCATTACGGATGAAAACAAAATCTTGACTTAGTGATTAAAGCTGGAAAGGGTGTACTTTGTAAATCATCTTTCAATCCACATGCGAGAGCTTCTCGGAATTACAATATTGTTGAATATTTGGCAATTTACCCTTCGAAATGTTGGCTTTGGAAGTATTGAAATCATACCCACCCCAAAAAATTTACTTTTGTCGGCCTTAGGGGCCGTAGATCTCCCGGAGTTCGAACCTCATGATCTTGATTTGAAAATTTTACACCATACCCCATAAAATGGCTTTTAGATTGGGTAATAGTGTTAGGTCCCTATATTACTAGTATAATCTATTGTTAGTGTAACCCCTTATTGTTATTATTGTACCCTTGTAACCCCATTTTGTTATTATTGTGCCCTTAAGTGTATTATTGGTAGAATTCGGCTAGGATTACATTGTGGCCACTAAGTTACATTATGGCCCCATGGACTCCTATATATAGAAAGGAGGTTTCATAAATTGTATCATCAAGAATTGTTCATTTATGTAATGTATTGGAGGTTTCCCCCTCGAGTAGCTCATTTCTAAATCATTGATATCTATCTCTTTTCTTCTATTTTTGGAGCTAGTTACACAACATTTGGTATCGAGCTTTGGATTCTAGGGGTTTGTTTGCTCCAAACGGGTCATCGTGGAATTTTCATATAACCTTTTTCTCCCAGTTTGAGCTGAAATTTTAGGGTGCAGCGAAACCACGAGAATATTTTCTAAAAATTTAGAACTTGGTTCACAATATTTTCGGAGATATGATGTGGAAGTTAGGTCTTTCGGGAGCTCCTAAACGGTCATGTCGTGGCATTTGCGCTATAACGTTTTTTCTACAAAGGTTCGAATGCGAAATTTTTATGGTGTGAATTTGAAATGCGAAGAAATCATCAAAATATTTAAAAGCTTGGCTCGCAATATTTTGAGATATGATCTGTGGAAGGTAGTGTTTTCAAACAACAATTTCATCTCAAAGAGGTGATCGTGGGAAAAGTTCAATCTCTCTACGGGCATCGGATTGGAGTAGCGTAAAAGTGGTTGGAAGTACATGAGCGCTTAGTTTCTTGGATATCAATTTCGAGACGAAGGATGGAAATAGTGACATGTGGCAAGTCGTACAGGATTTGCTCCTCACCAGACCGAGTCCATAATTAGGTTATTGTGAGGAGATTGGACACAACTTTTCTTGGAGATCAAATCAAATTGAGACATGTGGAATTCGGGAAAGATAATTTAGAGAATACGTTGGTGCAAGAAAATAAAATATTGAAGTTCTACAATCACAAAGATAATCCAATTTCAATATCGAGCTCTCGAAACAAGAAAAAAGGTGTGTATTTTTTAAGATTGCATAAGTGTTGTTTGAGAGAATCAATTTGAATTGATTCCAAGGGAATATTTTAGAATAGATATGGTGTTAGGTTCTAAAAAGATGCCACCGTAAAAATAATTCAACTCCATTAAGCCTTCGAGAAGGCTCTACTATGACTCATGAAGATGAAGAATTGCAACATGATCTATAAAGAAATTACAAGAGCAAGTGCAACAAGAATTTCACTCTCTGAAAGAGCAACAAAAATGAAATGGAAGTTTTGAAGAAAGGCGTGGAAGCTAAGATGGATGGCGTGGAAGCTAAGATGGATGACATGAAATACAACATGGAAACATGAAGGGCGATCTAAAAATAGACATCGAAGGTTTGACAAAGTTGATACGAGAAATGTTTCCTAATGGTGAAAATATAGTAGAAGAACCTCATGATGAGAACAAAATCAATATTAATCGTGATTTCATAAACTCTAATGTTGGTGGAAGAACCGCATATTCCAAAAATGGATATGAGGAAGTTTGATGGAAAGGATCTTTGTAACATGGATACTCACAAGTTAGACAATATTTTTATCTCCATAACGTGCAAAACACACAAAAGGTATGCATTGCAACTTTACATTTAGAACAAAATACATTTGTGTAAGTATCGATGGCTTTGCTCCCGTAAAAATTGTCACTTGGTCAATTTTTACGGAAGAATTGATGCTTGCAGTATGAGGATACAAAGAGCAACACCTTCTTTAGCCAATTGATAAATCTCAAACAAAAGGGTTTAGTGGGCTGACACATTGAGAATTCAAAAATTGAATATAAGAGTAAGCGATATTCCAAGGAACACATGATTGATCTCTTCATAGGCACTTTAAAGGATAATATCCAACATGAAGTTGGTGTTTTGGAACTGATTCATTGGAGAAGGCATTCGGAGTTGGCAAGAAAAGTTGAATGTAAAATAATGGCGCAGAGGCTACCAATTCTATAAAGAGGAGGTATTTGCTATGCTGAATTTCCCTTCTAGGGTTGACACCACAACAATTGGAAGAAAAAAGAGCAAAGGGCTTTGTGGTTGTGATAGAAAATACACTAAAGGTCATAAGTGTGTTGAGAAGAAATTATTTTACATAGATTGTGAAGAGGAAGAGAATGAAAAAGAGGGATATACACGAGGGCAGGCCTAGAGGAAGAAATGAATCCGTGTATTGTGTAATGCCTTTGGCGGGGAGTACCACTCCTCAAACTCTCAAGATAGAAGGACAAATCAAGAAGAAAAAAGGTAATAGTGTTGATTGATTAATTCACTTTATAATTTTATGCATTATAAGGTAGCGAAGGAATTAAATTGTTCCTATACCTGACACCCAGGAGAAATGTCTGATGATGGTTGCAAATGGAGGAACTATAAATTGCTTTGGAAAATGCCATAATATCCATAAATATATAGAATATGGATTTACTAGTCCAATGCTTTTACATTCCTATGGGAGGTGCGATATTTGTACTAGGTACAATGGTTACAAACTTTTGGGGGCAGTAGCTTTTAATTTTTCAAGAACTTTTCTTGAATTTTTTTTTTCGAAGGAAAGTCGAGATTACGGGGTATTGAAGGGAATCCGGGAAGGATAATAAGCTCTAATGTCATGAAAAAGCCTAAAGAAAGAGCAGTAAGGGTGTAAATGCACAATTATGCTCACTAGAAGTTCGGGCATTAAAATCATCTATTCTGTAGATCTCCAACAAGTCTTGGACAATCATTCCAAGGTGTTTGAAACTCCCAAAGGACTCCCACCTATTCATGATCATGATCATGCTGTTGGTCTCTCTCAGTATTCCTCCAAACATTGAGCCATATAGATATCCTTACTTCCCAAAAGAGTGAAATTGAACGTATGATTGTAGAAATGTTAGAGCGGGTATAATTCAACCTAGTCAAAAGTTCTTTCTCTACTCTGAGTGTTGGTACACAAGAAGGATGAATCATGGCGAATGTGTTTGGATTATAGGGAGCTCAATAAGCTCACTAACAAAGATAAATTTCCCATTCCTGTGATTGATGGTTATTAGACCAATTGCATGAACAATTTCATTTCACCAAGTTGGATCTTCATTTAGGATATCATCAAATTAGAATGAAAGCGAAGATATTCCCAAAACAACATTTCAAACTCATGAGGGTCATTATGAATTTATGTTCATGCCTTTGGCATGCAATACATTCTACATTTCAAGGGTTGATGAATTCCATTTCAAACCCTTCCTTGAAAATTGTGCACAAAGTATTTTTGATGATATACTAAGCTACAACGAGTCTTGGAAGGATCATATTGAACATGTTGACGGTGCTCAAAATATTATAGGAGAAACAATTATATGCAAAAGCATCCAAATTTTCTTTTTGGAGCACAGAGTGGAATATAGGGTCATATTATATCTCACGAGGGTGTTAAAGTAGACCCTAACAAAATTAAATCCATTAAGGAATGGAAAGTCCCCATGAACATAAAGAAGTTGCGATGATTTCTCGGGTTAACAGGGTATTATCGCAAGTTTGTTAAGAATTATGGGAGAATAGCAACACCTCCAACAACATTATTGAAGAAAGATGCATTTTCATGGACTCCTGAAGCAACTAAGGCCTTTGAACATCTTAAAGAGGAAATGTGCCCTAGCACTTAGGTCTTAGCTATGCCGGACTTCAAAAACCTTTATTGTGGAATGTGATGCCTTAGAAAATGGAATTGAAATGCAGAGTTTAATGCGGGAAGGAGAAGACCCATTACTTTTGAAAGTCGTCCAATCAAAAGGAAAGTATTTACGAAAGCCTATTTATGAGAAATGTGCCAATCATGCACTAAAGAAATGGTGAACTTACCTAATGGGAAGACACTTCAAGGTAAAGCCCAGTCATGATAGTCTTAAACACTTTTGGAACAAAGACTATCTTCGGAAAGAGCGACAAAAATAGGTCACAAAGATGTTGGGTTATGGCTTTGAAATAATCTACAAAAAGAGAGAAGCAATGTTGTTGCGGATGCACTCTCAGAAAGAATGAAGAGGTGGAAGCATTGCTTTGTCATTTCTATTATCCAGCAGATTGGATAAACTGAGCAAGAGATGAATGGAAGAAGGACAAAAAGATGTATGGACACTCATTCAAAGATTATGACAAGATCCTAGTACATACGATACATTTAGTTGGAAAAATGATTCATTATGGTACAAAGATCGCAGCATATCTTTATGTAATTCCCGACTAAAACAAAAGATTCTTCTAGAATTGCACACTTCTCCTTTAGGAGGACAAGGGATTTTTAAAAGCTTAGCACGGGGTGAAGAAAGAATTTTTTTGGGATGGCCTTAAATGCGATATTCAAGGTTGTGGCGGAATGTTTGGTTTGCAGTAGAATAAAGTGGAGACAATTAAGACCGGGACTTCAACAACATTATCCATTCCAAGTCAACATTGGAGGAGATTTCAATGGATTTCATCACGAGGTTTCTAAGTCAGAAGGAAGAATGTCATCATGGTATTAGTTGATAGACTTACCAATTATGCACACTTTTGTGCATTATATCATCCATTTAAACGTACGGATTGCTACTACATTTTATGGATAGAATTCAAAAGCTACACTTCTGGGGAAGCCAAGGGTTATTGTGAGAGACGAGAGATCCCATTTTCTTTGAAATTTTTTGAATGATTATTTTCTTGTTTGGGTACTCAATTAGCTCATAATTCATCTTATCATCCTCGATCGTGGTCAAAGTGAGATAGTAAATAAATGTTTGGAAGGATATATTCGTTATTTTGTATATGATAAACAAACATAATGGGTCAGAGTGGTTACCTCTCGCTGAATGGTGGTATAACACTTCCTTCCATCTTTACGGCCAAAATGAACCCATTTATGGCACTTTATGGATATCATCCACCATCCATCACATCATATTTAAGGTTAAATTCGAAGGTTCAAGCGTTGGAAGATCACATTGAGCATCGGCGAAGTTCTCCAACTCCTTAAAGGATAACTGAATTTGGCACAAAATCGAATGAAACAACGGGCGAGATCAACATCACGGCGGAAGTTTTGATGTAGGATATTGGGTATTTTTACGGCTACAGCCATACAAGCAAATGTCTCTCAATCAAGCTAGAAGGATAATAAATTATCGCCCAAAGTACTATGGTCCTTACAAGGTGTTTACGAAATATTGGTACTATGGCATACAAATTGGAGCTTCCGCATGCAGTACGTCCAGGTTCCATGTTTCATGCTTCATCTGATTAGAGTGAAAATGTTCCGGTTCAAACAATATTTCGAACTTGATGAGAAGAAAAAATCATATTGGAACTGAAGCAGTCACGAGAAACAAGAACTAAACAACTACAGAATCGATCGATTTGATTATCTCCGTAGTGGAAGAACTTACCATGAAGATTCTACATGGGAGGATGAGAATTTTATATAGAAGCACCCGAGGAGCTACTCAAGCGTTGAGGACAACACTTTTGAAGGAGATGGGCATATTAGGTCCTATATTACTATTATAGTCCCTTATTGTTGTTAGTGTAACCCCCTTATTGTTATTATTGTACCCTTGTAACTTCATTTGTTATTGTTGTACCCTTAAATGATTATTGGTAGGTGGCTAGGATTACATTGTGGCCCACTAGGATTACATTGTGGCCCCATGGACTCCTATGCTAGAAAGGAGGTTTCATAAATTGTATCATCCCGAGAATTGTTCATTTATGTAATGTATTGGAGGTTGCCCTGATGGCTCATTTCTAAGTCATTGATATCTCTTTTCTTCTATTTTCAGAGCTAGTTACACAACAAATAGTAAAAAACAAACGTATTTTCATGCCGTTGTTGATGAAGAGGGGATTCTACGTGTATTATGTCGTTAAAATGTTGGAAATCACTTGGTTCTCAGAGCAATTAACCAATCACCAACTATTCTCAAAGCTTTTGTGAAGGATTTTCAACCATATGGTATCTTACAAGATCTACCAATAGAGGTCGAAGGAAAAATGGTTAATCTAGATGTGGAGGTGGTTGATGCCTCTTGGATTACAACCTTCTCTGGTCGCGGTTGGTCTTATGCCATGAATGTTGTTGTATCATCGTATTTCATCTCATCATGTTTCCTCATAAAGAAGGAGTAGTTAAAATAGATCGGCTCTCATATTATTCATCAACCTCTCTTGATAGCATCAGCATATTGGAAAATCGACTATCCCTTATAAGGATGTTGGGTAGGTTTACTTAAATATTTAGCTTTCTTTTGGGAACTTTTTCCTGCTGCTTAATAACTCCTATTGCTAATATCAATATGATTTCATCATTATATCTTTGATGATCCTTGGATAGTACCTTCAAAATCGAATTGGATTCATTCATTGGCCCGATGCCTTTGATTCCTTTTGAGTTAACATATCAAAATGTATGCGGTCATTTATGATACTCCCTTCAATGGTCCCGATCTAATGAATGTGATCAGTCAGGACTCATTCGATATCGAGCTTAAGCCGTACCGATTTGGATCCTACTCAAGTATTCAATATTGATGAACATATTCATGAATTCTTGTCGGTTTGTACCTCGGGTGCTTGGGTTTCATGATAGGGATGGTTTAGTTCGGGAGATGAATTCACAGGTGAACATGTGATTTACTATCTTAGTCAAAATTTGCATCACGTGAGATCAAATAATCACATGTGGAGAAATTGGCCTTGGTAGTCATTCAAGCTATCCAATGTTTTAAATCCATTACATACTTTTACGCAAAACAGCAGTGATCTACGATTTAACCCTATGATGTACATTTTGACCAAACAATTGCTGGAAAATACTCAAATGGATTGTTATCCTGCGGGGAGTTTGATTTGGAGTTTGAAAGTCAAATCCAAGAAATCACGTGATATTTGTTAGACTTATGTGTGATTTCCCGTGTCACGTCTGACTGTGGCGGAACCATGGCTTGTGGATGAATCCTTCTTTCTTATTAGTACCATTGATCCTTGGTATGGAGATATCATTGTTTATCTTCGGACCCAATATTTTCAGCGAGCTTTCACGGTCGCAATGATGAAAAATACGTTTCAGCCTCAACAATATCATATTGTTGGTGACACATTATATCTTGGCAATTACGGAGACTTGGATTTTTTGATGTTTTCTAACCCATGAAAAAGCCGAAATTTTTTTAAATGACCGTCACTTTGGAATATGTGGTGGTCATATACGAGTACGCCACAACCAGGATTTTTCCTATGAGTTATTTCTAGCCGTCCTTGTTTAAAGATTGTATTTATGCGGTCCAGAAAATGTCATAATTGTCAAATATTTGATCGAGAAAAATCGTACCACCTACTCCCTCTTCACCCTATAATAATTGTTGTCGGTCCTTTTGCAAAATGGGAAATTTAATTCATCACATGTAACCCTCTGCTTAGCCGGGGGAATGGGTATATTATTCTATGATAGATTATTTTACCAAATGGGCCCGAGGTGATGCCCCTACATTTGTGGCAAATGGAAAAACTACTGACTACTTTACGTATTGATCATGTGATTGCTCGTTTTGGTGTACCCCAAGCAATAGTCACGATCACGGAGAGCCATTTTTGGAATATCATGATGACCGAGTTAACGGACCAACTTGGCCTACCACCATAACTGATTCTACACCATATTATCCGCAAGCTAATGATTTAGTTGAAGAAATTAATAAATTTTAGTCACCATGATCGAAAGAATCATTGGAATTCATAGAGTCGAATTGGCATACCATGCTCTTTTGGCCCACTTTAGGCATATCGAACCTCTGCCAAAAGCAACCATTGATTTTGCCTTACTTTCCAACTAGTTTATGGTTTGAAGTGGTATTACCCATTGAATGTGAGATGCCGTCACTCCAACTAGCCATAGAGTTAATATGAGACCTCCGAAGAGGAGAAACATTTTTTATACTTGGCTCAATTAGATGAAGATCGGCACCTGTTTGCATTAGCTCTGAGTCTCATGCGAAAGAATGAAAGCTCGGTATGATAGAAGTATTACCCTTGTAAATTTCATAAGGAGACCTAGTTTTGATTTATGATCAAGCCAATGGGAAACTAGGGGCTGGAAATTTGAACCCATGTCTTTATGGTCATATGTTGTCGAAGCAACAACATAAAAAGGCCTATGAATTGATTGATTTTGACGGGTATCTTTAGGTAAACCCAGAAATGGAATTTATCTGAGCAGATATTACACTTTATTTTGTGTGGAGATCTTCTGTATATTAGTTACTTTTAGCGGTGTGCTATGAATTAGAAACATGTGCCTAGCTTAAGTGTATTTCTTACTACCATTCTTTCTTATCGGAATACTTTTGATATATTAGGATATTAAGCGTCCTTTCAAACATATATTGGTTTTTCTTGTAGCGCTTGACATAGTACATGGAACATCTCTTCAAGTAGCTTGGGTTATATATTCACCTTTGGCGGATTAGTATCGATGCATGGGGTAAGCCTCGAGTCGAACAGCAAACAATATTGCGGAATATAGTCACGGTTATTGAATTATTATGAATCCATTTCATTTGGAATTCTAAGTTTGATCGTTAGGTTAGATTCGAACTCGTTTTATTATCACTAGCGAGTATATGCCATTAGAAATCCATTATTATTAAGATTATTTAAAGGTTTAGTCTAAGAGCGACAATTCGATTTATATTGAGTATCAACACATTCTAAGAAATTTAAATACATTAGTAGATGCAATTTCTTCTAGTGTTATAAACAAACATTTGCAATAACAAAGTAATAAATCAACATTCGATAACATGATCGAACAGGTAACTGGAAATAATAGTATATCATAGTATAGATGTAGTGTTCAAAAAATAATACATCGTCTTCGATCATAGGCTCAAAAATCCTTATGATCGGAAAAAGGTGATACAAAAAATGAGTCTACAAGTCAATCATCCACTATCCATGGTGATGATCATGATAATACACTACTCCTCATGCCATCCTAGTCAAAAACCTCCTAAATGGTCCAGGAACACCAATGACATATCTTTGTAGATGGAGTGGGATATCATCTATGGTGGTCTCAGGAATATCCATAGTGAGCCACTCTAAATGGTGTTCTAAATTAGTCAGGATCTCTACAGTCTGATCCTGTGGGGGTGGTGGTGGTGTTGCTACATCCCTTTACCTCTGGTCAAAGGGGCGGAGAATGGATGTTTGACTCGGACCCACATCTGCATTTGAAATTTTTGTTATCAGTTTTGGACGACTTAAAAACAAAATAAAAATTAGAAATTAGAACATGTCAAAATAGATCTTTTATCTAACTCATCCCACTGAGCTCTTGGAGGAAGGCACATATCTTGGTCGCCACAAAAATCCATAACCGCATAAGGAAAATCCTCTATCACAAAAATATGGCATTCTAGCCAATGAAAATAAGTCGAGGGAAAACGAACAATCTCCCCACCCTGGCTGTGGCAGGCCGTCAAAGTAACCCAACGAACCATCCTAGGCTCTCGAGGTCGACCAACATCAATAGGAATATGCTGCGGGGCTAACATAGGGATCCTCTTGAGAGAAAAGGTGACGATGATGGACCCATATCCAAAGTTTTTTAACTTCCCATTCTTTGCTCTGGTAAGTTGGCCTTTCACATTTTCCAACACTGCCTCACACCAGTTGAATATGGTGCCTCGGAAAAAATCTACTGCGATGCACATCTAAGATCTAGTAGCTACATGCAAAGATGCACTTCCACACAACTTGAAAAAGGTAAAAGGAATCACTTTTAACTCAGGATGGATGATAGTTTTAATGTCAATCCATTTGTCTCAGGGATTGGCTTCATCATTAAAAAACTCTAATTGCAGGCTGGCAACACATTGGCCATCTGGCCTAGCCCCAAATAGAGATAGTGATTCACCTCTCCTAGACAAACCAGTCAAAAAATATATGTCTTCCAGCTCAATCTCGAGCCAGTGACCTCCAATCATGAAACACTGGTCCTAAACATCCCATTTACTTACTAGCCAAGTAAGATGATCTACTTGAGCTCTCATGCCACTGATAGCCCAAAATTGGAAAAGTCTGCATGCTCTTAAAACTTGCAAAGTAGGTTGATGAATCAATGTTGCTTCATCTACCTCCTCATGTTCCCGTTCTCGCCAAATGAGCATTGTAGATATCCTACAATAAGTAAAATGAAGGATTAGAATAATTTTGAAGTAAAAATTTTGGGTAATTTAGGAAGAAAATATGTTTTTAAATTCGTTACGGCGCCCCCACACTTTACGCTCAAGGACAATACGTAGCTCCATATGGGACCTGTGTTAAAAGTGCGGGGCCCTGAAATTTTCCTTTGTAGGAAAATTTCGGGGTCCGTAGGTACCGACTGTCTTACCTGCAGACCCTCAAGGGCAGATTTTTCAACATATTTTCCTCCCAAAATGAAATTCTGACCCTAATTTAAAAAATTGAACAGATGAAAAGCAAGAGAAAGAGGTTGTGGATTACCTGTAGCAGACGATTTTCGATTCCGACGGTCGGTTTGCCCATAATATTCTTCGAATAATTCTTTGCCAAGAGCTCTAAAAACTTCACTCCAAACTCAAATGGTGAAAATGAATTTGAAAAACTCCTTTTTATAAGTTTTTTCAGATAAATTAATTTTAAATTTGTTTATTTTTTACTTTAAAAAGTCGGTTTTTGAAAATATTTTTTATTATTGAAACATGTATGTTTAATTTTTCAAGTTTTTGTGTAGAATAACAGATTTTTTCAGGCAAAATGATAATTTTTGATGAAGAGTATAATTTTATCACTTTTTCGGGCTCTTTAAAATTTACGAAAAAGCGAAACCATGGAGTTCTCTTTTAAGCCCTTTTCAGACTCTCTAAAAATGAAAATATTGTTGAGTACTTGACTCAGTCGAACTCGTTAAAGTAAATGAATATTCGTCCCTTCAGTATAAGTTTACCCATTTTTTGGACTGAAATGGAAAATTTACGAAAAAGTACACCCATGGATTTTTCTTAAGTTTTTTCTTCTGACTCCCTAAAAATGAAAAACACCGAGTTTCTCCTATAATGGACTCGTTAAAATTTAATAGTAAAAGACCTGTCAATTACAAACATGAACAGAACACTCCTTCTTAGGGTTCAATTTTAAACTAAGTTGGACTCATCCAAAGGATGAGCTTATAAACAAGAAAATGTTATCCTCCTCAAGCTTATAAAAAATAAGAGGTACTTGCCAGAAATGGTGGGGGAAAAGAGAGAAAGTAGATTCATTTGTTACACTTTGATTTATGAAAGCATTATACCACTATTGAACATGAGACTTTTTGTCACATTTCTACCTGGGTTGGGAAATTCTTTTCCTGTCAGTTAATCAAACCACATTGAAGGTCTTCAGCCGATTTCTGGGTATTATCTTTGGGAAACTATCACCAAACCATATGCAGTGTCATTATGTGTTCAAGAGGACATTCAAACAAACCATTCATCTACAAACATTTGTCTCCATTCACGTTGACCATCCCTGAGTCAGTCCTTGCAAAAAAATTTCAAAACTTGTTCTATGGTTTCATGTCGTGAGCTTGCTTACGACAGATCGCTTTCTATCGATGACAGCTCATCATCTAGGAATTTTATATAGAATCCGTCAGTACCTTGAAATCTGCATGCCTTAATGGCAGGTTTCTCGCCTTGGACGACAGGTTGCATCATTGACCTTCGATCGAATGATTCTGTGAAATGTTCGAATTCAGATCACTTATTCACATTTCATGGATTGTACTGAGTACTTTGAGAGCCATTGTCATTATTGGTGGTTTCTCTCACACTTGTTAATAGTTCACATCATTGACTGGTAATCAAGTGGGTTCTACCATGTTTGACATCAACACATTTAAATCACATGGATAGAATCGTACTAGTTCAGGAAGCAGAAATCAAGACCCTAGATATAGCTTCCACCATCCAGGCTGCGAGGAGTTGTATTATTCATTATGCAATAAACGATTAATTACAGATGGCTATGCCCATGCTGTGTCTACACTATTGATGTAATATTAAAATCATTTCTGTATCAGAACAAGTTTAGTTAGTTTTGATCTGAGTATGGGAATGCCTACCTCAGTGATGATATATATATATGTGTGTGTGTGTGTGTTTCATTGAATTTTTTTACAGGTTTCTGACTGGGGTTTCCACAGGCCAATCCTTGAAATGATAAAGCACATCACTCTTCGAATACTCTCAGAATTCGCATTTTAGGGGGAAATTTTTTAAACTAAAATTTGTCACCATGAAATTTTAGTACTCCCTTAGAAATCTACAATATCAAAGTTCCTAAATTCAAGCCTTGAAATTAAGAGAAAAGCTCATAAAAGTATTAAAACTCTTGTACCGCATTTTCTCTTTGTATTTCTCACAGTCCCGCACTTTTTGGCTATAAATCATGTGTAGCCAAATGCACTTTCTATTTATTAAGGGTGCAGACCTCTGTAAAAGATAAGAAAAGGTGCAAGTAACCTTAACCTAACCCTTAAACGTAACCTTCACATAACCTTAACTATAACCTAACCCTAACTTTGACCAAACCCTTAACCTTAACCTTAACCTTATCTTAACCTTAACCTAGACTTTACCCTTAAAGTAACCTTAACCTTACCCTTATCTTAACCTTAACCTAACCTAATCTTAAACTTAACCTTAACCAAACCCTTAACATTAACCTTAACTTAACCTTAACCTAAACTTAACCTTAACCTTGACCTTAAATATAACTTAACCCTAACCTTAACCTAACCTTACACGAAAATTTAACCTTAAGGTTACGGTTAAGGTTAAGGTTACGGTTAAGATAAGGATAAGGTTAAGGTTGAGGTTAGGTTAAGGTTAAGGATATAGGTAAGGTTAAGGTTAAGGTTAGGGTAAGGTTATGATTAGGAAAAGGGTCAGGTTAAGGGTAAAGTCAACGTTAATTTTACGTTAAGGGTAAGGTTAAGGTTAAGGTTTGGTGAAGATTAGGGTTAGGTTATAGTTATGGTTAAGGTTAAGGTTAAGGTTAAGTGTAAGGTTAAGGTTAAGGCTAAGGTTACGGGTTTAGTCAGGTTAAGGTTAAGGTTAAGGGTAAGGTCAAGTTCAAGGTTAAGGTTACGTTAAGGGTAAAGTCAAGGTTAAGTTTACTTTAAGGGTTTGGTCAAGGTTAAGGTTAGGTTAAGGTGAGGATTAGGTTATAGTTAAGGCCAAGGTTAAGTTTAAGGTTAAGGTGAAGGTTAAGGTGAAGGTCAATGTTAAGGTTAATGTTAAGGGATTGGTCATGATGAGGGTAAGGTTATAGTTAAGGTTATGGTTAAGGTTAAGTTATAGTTAAGGTTAAGGTTAGGTTAAGGTTAAGGTTAAGGTTACGGTTTGAGTCAGGTTAAGGTTAAGGTTAAGGTTAGGTTTAGGGTAAAGTCAAGGTTAATGTTAGGTTTATGGGTAAAGTCAAGGTTAAGGGTAAGGTTAAGGTTAAGGTGAAGGCGAAGGGTAAGGTAAAGGTTAAGTTTAAGATAAGGTTAAGGGTAAGGCTAAGGTTAAGGTTAAGTTAAGGGTAAAGTTAAGGTTAAGGTTATGGGTAAGGTTAAGGATAAGTTTAAGGTTAAGGTCAACATCAAGGTTAAGGTTAAGTTAGGTTAAGGTAAGGTTATGGTTATGGTTATGGTTAGGGTAATTTCAAGGTTAGGTTATAGTTAAGGTTAAGGTTAAGGTTAAGGGTAAAGTTAAGGTCAAGGTTAGAGTTAGGTTATAGTTAAGGTTAAGGTTAGGTTAAGGGTAAAGTCAAGCTTAAGGTTAAGGTTAAGGTTAAAGGTTTAGTAAGGTTATGGTTAGGTTAAGGTTAAGGGTGAAGTTTAAGGTTATGGGTCTTAAACTTAACCTTACCCTTAACCTTAACCTTAAACTTCACTATAACCTAACCTTAACCTTGACCTTAACTATAATTTAACCTTGACCTTAACCTTAAACTTACCTTTACCTTATCCTTAAAATCAACATTACCCTTAATCTTAACCTTAACCTAACCTTCCCATAACCTTTACCTTAACCTAACTTTAACCTTAACCTTTCCCTAACCTTAACCTTAACCTTAACCTAACCTTAACCTGAACCTTACCCTACCCTTAACCTAACCTTAACCTTAACTTTACCCATAACCTTAACCTTACCCTTAACCTACCCTTAAGCTTGACCTTGACCAAACCCTTAACCTAACCTTAACCTTAGCCTAACCTAACCTCAACCTTACCTTAACCTTAACCTTCCCATAACCTTAAACTTCAACTCAACCATAACCTAACCTTAACCTTGAATTTACCCTTAATGTAACCTTAACCTTAAGCTTAACATTAACGTTAACCTTCCCATAACCATAACCTTAACCTTAACCTTAACTTTACCCTTAACCTAACCTTAACCTTAACCTAAACTTAACCTTGAGTTTACCCTTAACGTAACCTTAACCTTAAGGATAAAATTAAGTTAACCTTACCCTTAACCTTATCTTCACCTTAACCTAACCTAATACTAACCTTAAACCCTAACCTAACCTTACCTTAACCATAACCTTAACCATAAACTTATCTTAACATTACCTTAACCTTAACCTTCCCAATCCCTTAACCTTAACCTAACCTTAACCTCACCCTTAACATAACTTTAACCTTTACTTTACCCTTAACGTAACCTTAACCTTACTAAACCCATAACCTTAACCTTATCTTAACCTTAACCTTAAGCTTTACTTAACCTTAAGGGTTACATTAAGGTTAAGGTTATGGGAATGTTAAGTTTAACCTTGACTTTACCGTCAACCTAACCTTAACCTTAACTATAACCTAACCCTAAACTTGACCTTATCTTTACCCTTAACGTTGACATTAACCTTGACCTTGACATTAACCTAACCAAAACCTTAACCTTAACCTTAACCTAACCTTAACCATAACCATAACCTTAACCTAACCTTAAGCTTAACTTTACAATCAACCTAACCCTAACCTTGAGCAAACCCTTAACCTTAACCTTAACCTTACCCTTAATCTTAACCTAACTAAACCTGTAACCTTAACCTTACCCTAATCTTAACCTTAACCTTGAATTTACCCTTAACCTAACCTTAACATTAACTTTAACCTTAGCCTAATGTAACCTTAACCTTGACCTTAACCATAACCTTAACCTTAACTATAACCTAACCCTAACCTTACCCTAAACATAACCTTAAGTATAACCTAACCCTAACCTTAACCTTACCCTTAACCTTATCTTAACCTTAACCTTCACTATAACCTAACCTTAACCTTAAGGTAAATGTTATGGTTAAGGTTAGGGTTAAGGGTAAAGTCAAGGTTAATTTTAGGTTAAGGTTTAAGTTACGGGTTTAGTCAGGTTAAGGTTACATTAAGGTAAAGGTTATGGTTAAGGGTAGGGTTAATGGTAAAGTAAAGGTTAAGGTTAGGTTAAGGTTAAGGTCAAGGTTAAGGGTTTGGTCAAGTTTAGGGTTAGGTTATATTTAAGTTCAAGGTTAAGGTTAGGTTAAGGTTAAGTTAAGGTTAATGTTAAGGGTTTGGTTAAGGTTAAGGTTATGATTAAGGTTAAGGTTAAGTTTAGGTAAAGGTTAATGATAAGGGTAGGTTATAGTGAAGGTCAAGGTTAAGACCCGTAACCTTAAACCTTAACCTTAACCTAACATTAAACTTAACCTTATCTTAACCTTGACCTTAAACTTAACCTAACCTAACCTTAATCTTAACTTTACCCTTAACCTTACCTCAACCATAACCTTATCTTGACCTTAACCTTAACCTTACCCTTAACCTTATCTTAACCTTAACTTAACCATAACTTTAACCTTGACCTTAACTATAACCTAACCCTAACCTTGACCAAACCCTTAACATTAACCTTAAACTTAACGTAACCTTAACCTTAACTAAACCCTTAACCTTAACCTTAACATTAACCTTAACCCTAACCTTACCCTAACCATAACTTATGGTTAAGGTTAAGGTTAAGGTTAGGTAATAGTTAATATTAAGGGTAGGTTATAGTGAAGGTTAAGGTTAAGACCCGTAACCTTAAACCTTAACCTTAGCCTTACCTTAAACTTAACCTTATCTTAACCCTAAGCTTAACCTTAACCTAACCTAACCTTAACCTTAACTTTACCCTTAACCTTACCTTAACCAGAACCTTAACCTGACCTTAACCTTAACCTTACCCTTAACCTTATCTTAACCTTACGTTAACCATAACCTTAACCTTGACCTTAACTATAACCTAACCCTAACCTTGACCAAACCTTTAACATTAACCTTAACCTTAACCTAACCTTAACCTTAACTAAAACCTTAACCTTAACCTTAACATTAACCCTAACCCTAACCTTACCCTAAACATAACCTTAACCTTACCCTAACCTTACCCTAACCATAACCTTAAATTTAGCCTTAACCTAACCTTAACCAAACCCATAACCTTAACCTTAACCTAAGCTTAACCAAACCCTTAACCTTAACCTTAACCTGAACTTTAACCTAACCATAACCTTGTCTTTACCATTAACCTAACCTTAACCTTAACCTTAACTATAACCTAACCCTAACCTTGACCTTAACTTTACCCTTAACCTTGACCTTAACATTAACCTTAACCTCGACCTTGACCTTAACCTTACCTTAACCTTAACCTTAGCCTTAACCTTATCTTACCTTTAACCTAACCTTAACCTTAACTATAACCTAACCCTAACATTGACTTTACCTTAACCTAACCTTAACCCCTTAACCTTAACCTTAACCTTCCCAAACCCTAACCTTAACCTAACCCTAACCTAACCCTAACTGTAACCCTAACCTAACCCTAACCTTGACCAAACCTTTAACCTTAACCTTAACTTTAAATTTAACCTTAACCTAACCTTAACCTTAACCTTACCCTTAACCTTAACCAAACCTTTAATCTAAACCTTAAATTGATCCTTAATCCTAACCTGAACCTTAACCTAAACTTAACCTTGATTTTACCCTTAACCTTAACCTGACTAAACTCAAAACCTTAACCTTAACCTTAACCTTAATCTAACCTTAACCTTGACCTTAGCTATAACATAACCCTAACCTTAACCTTGACTTTATCCTTAACATAACCTTAACCTTGATTTTACCTAACCAAAGTTAAGGTTAAGGTTACAGTTAAGATAAGGTGAAGGTTAAGGTTAAGGTTACGGGTTTAGTTAGGTTAAGGTTAAGGTTAAGGTTAAAAGTTTGGGAAGGTTAAGGTTAAGGTTAGGTTAAGGTCAAGCTCAAGGTTAAGGTTAAGGTTAAGGTCAAGGTTAAGGGTAAAGTTAAGGTCAAGGTTAGGGTTAGGTTATAGTTAAGGTTAGGCTTAGGTTAAGGGTAAAGTCAAGGTTAAGGTGAAGGTGAAGGATAAGGGTAAGGTTAAGGTTAAGGGTTATGGTTTGAATTTACCCTTAACTTAACTTTAACATTCACTATAACCTAACCCAAACCTTGACCAAACCCTTAACCTAACCTTAACCTTAACCTTCCCATAACCATAACCTTAATCTTCACCTTAACCTTAACCTAACCTTAACCCTAACCATAACCTTAAGGGTAAGGTCAAGGTTAAGGTTAGGTTAAGGTTAAGGTTAAGGTTAAGCTTAGGTAAAGGTTAAGATTAAGGTTAAGGTTAAGGTTAGGTTAATATAAATATTAAGGGTTTGGTTAAGATTAAGGTTAAGGTTAAGGGTAATCTTAAGGTTAAGGTGAAGGGGTTAAGATTAGGTTAAGGTAAAGTCAAGTTTAAGGTTAAGGTTAATGTTAAGTGGGTAAGGTTAAGGAGAACATTAAGGTTAAGGTTAAGGTTAAGTTAAGGTTAATGTTAGGTTAAGGTTAAGTTAATAGTAAAGTCAAGGTTAACGTTATAGTTAAGTCAAGGTTAAGGTTAAGGGTAAAGATAAGGTTATGGTTAACGTTACGTTAAGGGTAAATTCAAGGTTAAGGTTAGGATAAGGTTAAGGTTAAGGTTATGTTTAAGGTAATATTAAGATAAGGTTAAGTTTAAGGTTAGGTTAAGGTTATGGTTAAGGTAAGGTTAAGTGTAAAGTTAAGGTCAAGGTAACGTTAAGGTTAAGATAAGTTTAAGGGTAAGGTTAATGTCAAGGTTAAGGTTAAGGTTAAGGTCAATGGTAAGTTCAAGGTTAAGGTTAAGGATATGGTTATGGGAAGGTTAAGGTTAATTTTAGGGGAAGTTTAAGGTTAAGGTTAAGGTTAAGGTTAGGGTCAAGGTTAGGAGAAGGTTAAGGTTAAGGTTAAGTTAAGGTTAAGGGTAAGGTTTGAAAAAGGTTACAGTTAGGTTATAGTTAAGGTTAATGTTAGGTTAAGAGTAAAGTAAATGTTAAGGTTATGGTTATGGGAAGATTAAGGTTAAGGTTAGGTTAAGGGTAAAGTCAAGGTTAAGGTTAAGGTTAACGTTAAGGTTATGGTTATGGGAAGGTTAATGTTAAGGTTAAGGTTAATGTTAAGCTTAAGGTTAAGTTTAAGGGTTTGGTCAAGGTTAAGGTTAGGTTATAGATAATTTAAAAAATAGGTTAGGTTATAACTAAAGTTAAGGTTAAGGTCAAGGTTAAGGTTAAGTTAAGGTTAATTTTAAGGTTAAGTTCAAGGTCAAGGTCAAGGTTAAGCATACGTTAAAGGTAAGGTTATGGTTAGGGTTAGGTTATTATAGTTAAGGTTATGGTTAGGGTGAGGTTAGGGTTAGGTTATAGTTAAGGTTAAGGTTAGGTTAAGGTTAAGGTCAAGGTTAAGGATAGGTTAAGGTTAAGGTTAAGGTTATGGTTATGGGAAGGTTAAGTTTAAGGTTAAGGTTAAGGTTAAGGTTATGGTTATGGGAAGCTTAAGGTTAAGCTTAAGGATAAGGTTAGGTTAAGGTTAAGTTTAAAGTTAAGCTTAAGGTTAAGGGTTAAGGTTAAGGTTAAGAAGGTTAAGGTTAAATTTAAGTTTAACCTTACCCTTAACCTTAACCTTAAATTCAACCCTAAAGTTGACTTTACCCTTAACTTAATCTTAACCTTCACTATAACATAACCCTAACCTTGACCAATTTCTTAACCTTAACCTTAACCTAACCCTTAACTTAACCTAACTAAACCCGTAACATTAACCTTAACTACAACCTAACCCTAACCTTGACCAAACCATTAACCTTAACCTTGACCAAACCCTTAACCTTAACCTTAACCTGACTAAACCCGTAACCTTAACCTTAACTATAACCTAACCCTAACCTTGACCAAACCTTTAACATTAACATTAACCTTAACCTTAACCTTACCCTAACCTTAAACCTAACCTTAACCTTAATCTTAACCCTTAACCTTAACCTTACCCCCTTATCCTTATCCTTAACCTTAGCCTTAACCTTAACTAAAACCTAAACCCTAACCTTGACCAAATTATTAACCTTAACCTTAACCTGAACCTTTACCCTAAACTTAACCCTAACCTTACCCTTAAACTTAACCTTAACTATAACCTAACCCTAACATTGATCAAACCCTTAAACCTTAATATTACCCTTAACCTAACCTTAAATTTAACTATAACCTAACCCAAACTTTGACCAAACCCTTAACCTTAACCTTAACCTGACTAAACACGTAGCCTTAAACTTAACCTTATCTTAACCTTAACCTTGCCTTAACTTAACTTTAACATTAACCTTTGATGCAAGGGCATCCAGAAAGATTTGGATTAAGTTCGAATATGAAACTGAAGAATCTAGGTGTTTTCTCAACTTAGTGTTCCTAAATTGAGGTCATAAATTGTCAACCAGGGCTAGTAAACTGCTGAAGTGAAGTGCACTATATGTTCCTAGGTATTTGTTTCTCATTACGCTGTGTTTAGTGTTTTTCCAATGTTTTTGGCTTTGTGTTTTTATTCTAAGAGGAAAAGAACTAAGTTTTGGCAAAGAGAAGTTGTTTGTCACACTAAAACAGAGCAAAACCTATTCTAAATTATGTATGGCACTTGAGAACAGAAAATGTAATACTTTAACAAGAAAAATAACTCATAGCAAGAACTAAATAACTCATAACATGAACTCAGTCCCATTCCTTCATTAGAAATATGTTGGAATATCTTGAGAAAAGATAAGTTTAATGCAATGAGGTTCTTCTAAGTAAACAATGACTTACAATATCACCAAAATCTCATCCATGGTTAGAAATTTATTGGAACAAAATTGGAAAATATTATTTGTAGCATAGTAAGGAAATCTACTCTAAATTAACCTATGACACTGAAATTAATCCATTCTACAACTCAAATTTTCACTACTAAGCCTCATTCAAAAGTTAGAAATCTTTTGGAATAGTTTTGGAAAAGGCTATTTGTAAAATTATAAGAGATTACAGAACAGTCAAGGCCTTGAACTGATATCACTAATTCCTGTCCATATGATGATGTGTTGGAAGAGATTAATAACAAGAGTGGTTTGTAAATAATGAAGGCCTTGAAGTCTAATGGAACAAAACTAGCATACAACTGACTAATAAAACTAAAAATACAATAGATAAAGCTGAACTAAAATGCAATCATTCAAACTTGAAATACAGTGACCACAACTGTACTAGAATGCCATTATCCTAACTTGAAATATAGTGAACAGAAAATAAACTAGAGTGCCATTAATCTAACTTGAAATACAGTGAACAAAAACTGAACTAGCGCGCCATTAATCTCCGGAGTATTACAACTACACTATAATGCAACTAATCTCTAAAATATTACAGCCCTACCTCATTCAGTATTAGTGATATTTTGGAACAATTTGGAAGAACAAGTCTAGCTGTAACAATTGATGTAATTGAGCACAAAAACATAAAGTTTAGAAAAAGGAAACTAATTCCTAAAATACTACATTTATATCTCATTCAATATTAGTTATATTTTGGAATAATTCGTAAGAACAAGACTAGAATATAGCATCCAATGCAAGTGAGTATAAAACAGAAAGTTCAAAAAATTTCTTAAACTAGGAATGCAACAAGGCTAAAGTTACTTATCTAAACAATGTGCACAAAGCTTCTCGAGTAGTAGGGGCCCTCTACCATCACATTAGCATACAAATCTCCTCAAGATTGTCTCATATCTTGCAATAAAGCGGTGCTTATTTCATTAAAGGAAAAATATTTCAAAAACAGAGTATTACGGTCTTTTGAAATCTAGCAACAAAAAATCAATCTAGCTAACTGTCCCTTGGTCTCTCGAGTCATTCTTATAAAAGAAATACATAACTACCCTCTAGAATAAACCAGAAAAAGTGTCTTTTTCAATTAAAATCAAATTATAACTCTTATGGAAGCCTCGTACTTTGTTGGAGACATCTGTAGAGTCCCTGTCCTGGTAGGAATCTGCTTCTTAGCTTTGATCTCTTCCACGTGCATAACCACCTGTAGATTGTTGCTCAGACTTTGTAGAGAGCAATAAATGATGTGGGAGTGTTGTGGAATTCAACCATATGAAATTTTCTCTGAAGTGACACCTGTAACCTATGAGAACATGAAAATAGCTGCGGAATAGGCGACTAGCTACAGAATGGCTACATTCTGTAGCTGAGTCTAGTCAAAAATTACTGCAACAACAAAACCATGAAAATATAGCAAGTCAGTCATTGTATACATTCATAAAGTGTCTTTAACCAATCCTATTGACCATTTAATCCTGTAATTGATAAGGGACAAAGGAAATGAAGTGAAATTTGGTGAATGGAAAGGTCATCTTTGGGGCTCAACACTGGGTATGTGGATAGTCATGCGAAATTGGAGCGAAATTGTTGAAACCAACGTTGAAATTTTATGTAAATGATTAATAATTAGCTCTTCCATGTGTGCAGTTGAGGAGATGAAGAGTTATGAGCGATTCAGGAGAGATTGCGGATCTCAAGCGATTCGGGATCTTTTGTATTTTCTATAAGAGCGAATCTGTAATGTGTGAGGACGAAGAGATAGAGTGAATGCAATGTAGTCTTAAAGGAAGTGCGTACTGAGGCTGAAATGCCTCAGAATTGTAAATAAGTTTGTACATAATAGAATTTATGTGTGTTGATTTCTAATTTAATCATAGTTGGGGGGTTATGAGTTAAATGTTGCCATTGATTAATTATGATCCACTATCGATCACTGAAAGGATCGATAGCGATCCAATAAATATTTTATAACATAGGATTGGTTGCGGATTCTGGCGATTTGAATACATTAAATTCTGTGTAATTGGTTATGTTCTCAAATACATTTGAATCTACATTCTAGGTATGAGTTAAATGTACATTTATACAACATAAATAGGTTCTAATCAATTCGGAATTCCATTCTGAATTTGATGTGAATCCTGTGTAAGGACCGGTGGATTCGATTGCATAATTGCTATCGACCTTGTTAGAGCTACAATGCAGTAATTCAATGGGAATTTAATTCTGTGTGAAATTTTATGGGTTGGTCGCAATCGACAGTTGAACAAATTTGGAAGGGCTCGGTTTCTCTTAATTCAATTAAAATGATCATGGGTTCTGTTAGCCATTATAGAATTTCAAGTCAATTTTGATACAAAATTGAGTCCTGAGTATAAGGCAATGCGTTTCAACCTTTTAATGAGGAGTTCTTGTATCTACTGATTGAACACAATTGAACCACATTATACATTGAATGCACAGTGACCCTGTATGAAGGGCTAACTGAATTCAATGAGTTCCAGTCCTTTGAAGGACACAAATGATCAACCTCTAATTTGAGTATGTCTGATTCTTGCATCGAACCTGTCTAATTAATTCAATGTCTGGGGAAGCCGATCCATAGCATTGAGAGCGATTGGACCTATATTGAAGACCAAGCTAGGTTTGGAACCATAAGAGGAATGCAGAAACGGGATCCGATGGAAAGCCAGGTTAGAACGTCGTGGAGCTAAAGTTCTCATATGAGCGGTTTTGTGAAACGATACCACTGGTATCACGCGCCTTTGGAGTTGAGAAGCGGTTTTGAAGAAACCGGGCTTTTTCATCACACCACCTTTGGTTCACGGATGGTTTTCATTCAAGTCAACCCGATCCAATTATATCTCGACACATCACGGGATTGACACCGCCAATGTCGCAAAGTTCTCGGACTCTAAAGCTCAGGAATTTATTTAACGTGATCATCACTCGATTAAAATTGTAGCAAATCCAAGGGCATCTACTCTTAAATCCACATGGAGGTTAATCGAGGTATGGGGTCGGTTTATTTGATTTTTTTCTCCCAGCATTAATACTTGTGAGACCGGCGAAGTTCTAGTTGTTATTTGAACCCATTCACAAATACTACATTTGGTGTAAAGTTCCAAAGGTTGGGTATTGATTCCAATTAAATTTTGTCAGTCTATTATATGTTATGAAGGTTTTATTATATGGTTCAAGAGTGGGCAAGGAGGCCGCTCTTCTATGTGCAGTGCTTTGAGAAATCAAACCTTAGAATGCTATGCGAGGCTAAAACCATAAGCTAAGGATTAGTAATTTTTTCAAAGGGGGAAAAATTGATTCATTATATTATGATTGCCAAGAATATTGGAAATAGATGGTTCGAAACACACATGTTGACTGTAGGTGTCATCAGAGTGGGCCCATAACCCACAGGCACCAATATCGAAAGTTCATTTTCATGAACCAGTAGTTTGATACACTTAGAGTTTCAAGCTCATTTGGTTTAATGAAAGGGAAACCTTCTTGTAGCGGGTTTTTCTCTTCATCAAGTGGTATCAAAGCCAGGTTAATGATTTCCTGCGAAGGAGAAGAAGTTCATGTACAGAGGAAGAAGAGGTACAGTTTTGTGAAAATTTGTAACCTTGTGATTTTCTTTTATATTGTGAAGGTAGCAGCAAAGGAAGGTGATAAGATGCAGCAGCCTAGAGCAGCAGTGCTCAAATGGCTCCACAGGAGCGAACCAGAGAGATGCCAAAAGTCGGAGCTCAGGAGAGAAGCTTGGTGAGATATCTGGTAGCAGGGAAGACTTGCTATTGTAGAGGTTTTTTTGCAGCTCACAGACGACAATTTTGCAGAGGATGCGGGTGAGAATTGTTCAGGAGATGTTGCTACAAGAAGATCATGAAGGGAAGTTCCACAGATGACATGGTTAGACTTTCTGACAGCTGGAGAACACATATCACCAGGAGGTCATAAATTTTTGTCCCTCGGGAGTCTGATGCAGGGGCATCCGGACAGATTTGGATTAAGTTCGAATCTGAAACTAAAGAAGCTAGGTATGCAAACAGTCATGCGAAATTGGAGTGAAATTGTTGAAATTGATGCTGAAATTTTATGTAACTGATTAATAATTAGCTCTTCCATGTGTGTTGTTGAGGAGATGAAGAGCTCTGAGAGATTCAGGAGAGATTGTGGATCTCAAGAGATTCAGGATCTTTTGTATTTTCTATAAGAGTGAATTTGTAATGTGTGAGGACAGAGATACAGAGTGAATGTGATGTAGTCTTAAAGGAAGTGCGTACTAAGGCTGAAATGCCTCAAAATTGTAACTGAGTTGTATATAATATAATTTATGTGCGTTGATTTCTAATTTAATCATAGTTCGGGGGATTATGAGTTAAATTTTGTCATTGATGAATTATGATAGACTATCGATCACTGAAAGGATCGATAGTGATCCAGTAAATATTGTTATAGCGTAGGATTTGTTGCGGATTCTGGCGCGTTGAGTACATTAAACTCTGTGTAATTGGTTATGTTCTCAAATACATTTGAATATATGTTCTAGGTATGAGTTAAATGTACATTTATACAACATAAAGAGGTTCTAATCAATTTGGAATTCCATTCTGAATTTGATGTGAATCCTGTGTAAGGACGGGTGGATTCGATTACATAATTGATATCGATCTTGTTAGAGCCGCAATGCAGTAATTAAATGGGAATTTAATTCTGTGTGAAATTTTATGGGTTGGTCGCAATTGACAGTTGAACGAATTTGGAAGGTCTTAGTTTCTTTTAATTCAATTAAAATGATCATGGGTTCTGTTAGCCATTATAGAATTTCAAGTCAATTTTGATACGAACTTGAGTCCTGAGTATAAGGGAAATGTGTTTCATCCTTATAATGAGCAGTGCTTGTATCTGTTGATTGAACAAAATTGAACCACATTATACATTGAATGCGTAGTGACCCTGTATGAAGGGCTAACTGAATTCAATGAGTTCTGGTCCTTTGAAGGACACAAATGATCAACCTTTGATTTGAGTCTGTCTGATTCTTGCATCGAACCCATCTAATTAATTCAATGTCCGGGGAAGCTGATCCATAGCGTTGAGAGTGATTGGACCTAGATTGAAAACCAAGTTGGGTTTGGAACCATAATAGGAATGCAGAAATGGGATCCGATGGAAAGCCGAGTTAGAACACCATGGAGCTGAAGTTCTCATATGAGTGGTTTTGTGAAACGATACCACTAGTATCGCGCGCCTCTGGAGTTGGGAAGTGATTTTGAAGAAACCAGGCTTTTTCATCGCACCACCTTTGGTTCACGGATGGTTTTCATTCAAGTCAACCCGATCCAATTAAATATCGACACATCACGGGATTGAAACCGCTAGCGTCGCAAAGTTCTCGGATGCTAAAGCTCAGGAGTTTATTTAACCTGATCATCGCTCGATTAAAATTGTAGCAGATCCAAGGGAATCTACTCTTAAATCTACATGGAGGTTAATCGAGGTATGGGGCCAGTTTCTTTGATTGTTTTCTCCCAGCATTAATACTTGTGGGACCGGCGAAGTTCTAGTTGTTATTTGAACCCATTCACAAATATTACATTTGGTGTAAAGTGCCGAAGGTTGGGTATTGATTCCAATTAAAGTTTTTCAGTCTATTATATTCTATGAAGGTTTTATTATATGGTTCAAGAGTGGGCAAGGAGGCTGCTCTTCTATGTGCGGTGCTTTGAGAAATTGAACCTTAGAATGCTATGCGAGGCTAAAACCATAAGCCAAGGGTTAGTAATTGTTTCAAAGGGGGAAAACCTAATTCATTATATTATCATTGCCAAGAATATTGGAAGGAGATGATTTGAAATACACATGTTGATTGTAGGTGTCATCAGAGTGGGCCCATAACCCACAGGCCCCAAGATCAAAAGTTAATTTTCATGAACCAAAGGTTTGATACACTTAGAGTTTCAATTTCACTTGGTTTAATTAAAGGGAAACATGCTTGTAGTGGGTTTTTCTCTTCATCAACCTTCCCCTAACCTTAACCCTAACCTTACCCTAACCCTAACCTTGACCAAGCCCTTAACCTTAACCTTAACCTTGACCTAACCTTAACCAAATTTTTAACCTTAACATTAAACTTACCCTTAACCTTCACCTTAACCTTAATCTTAACGTTAACCTTAACCTAACTAAATCCGTAACCCTTAACCTTAACCTTACCCTTAAACTTCACCTTAACCTTAAAATTGACTTTACCCTTAACCTAACCTTAACCTCAAATATAACATAACCCTAACCTTGACCTTAACTTTACCCTTAACCTTGACCTTAACCTTAACCTTGACCTTGACCTTAACCGAACCTTAACCTTAACCTTATCTTACCCTTAACCTAACCTTAACTTTAACTATAACCTAATCCTCACCTTAACCTAACCTTAACCTTCCCCTAACATTAACCCTAACATTAACCTTAACTTTACCCTTAACCTAACCTTAACCTTAACTTAACCTTGACTTTAACCTTAACCATAACCTTAACCTTAACCTGACTAAACCTGTAACCTTAACCTTAACCTAACCTTAACCTTGACCATATCCTAATCTAACCTTAACCTTAAGCTTAACCTAAGCCTAACCTTCATCAAACCCTTAAACTTAACTATAACCTAACCTTAACCTTGACCTTAACCTTAACCTAACCTAACCTTGACCTTAACTTTACCCTTAACCTTGACCTTTGTTAGCGCTCGAAACTACCTTAGGCTGAAATAAAGTAAATCTCAAGGCAACATCAAACCACGCTCAGCCTCGTAGCTAGCCCTACGAGGACAGGAAAGGGCTCTCTCCGGGTCTATCTCGGCAAAAGGTCTTCAAAGGGGCTGAGATGAATTATAATGGATATTGATTTTAGGCTAGTAAATAGATAGGAAATTTTGATTTAAATTTTTTGGGTTTTTGTTGGAAAAATGGGAAAAACAATTTTGGGCTCGGGGATGAGGCCAGATCTTTGTAGAATTCGAGTTGGGGCAAGGAAGGCAGCAGTATTTATGCTTTTTTATTATGTGTATGGATGGATCATAATTACAAGGAGCTGAAGAGGGCAAGGGAGAACAAGAATCCTCTCCAAACTGGCGAAAACATATAAAACTAAAAAAATTTAAAGGCAGAGCACTGGAATCAATGGATTCTACCTCATTTACTCATTCATTTAGTTTCAGAAGAAAAAGAAGGGAATGGAATACATTAAAAATTAAAGAAATTACAAATAACTGAGAGAAACACACCATCAAAACTGAAAGCCACAAGAATCCCAACAGGTGCTGCAAAACCTCTGATCTTTCCTTAGCCAAAATGCAGAAAATATGTACAATAGTGTGCCAAAATTTTCCCAAGAGTCCAACCTTGAAAGTGTCTTAGAAAATACAATAAATATACAATTCTAACCTCTTCCCATGCCTCTAGGGGTCGAGCTCATTCTTCTAGGAGTAGTTTGAACCAATTCTAAACAAGGAGCTAAAATCTAGGCAGCCAAACAACTTGCCTCTAAAAGGAAGGAAACTGATTCATTCACTTGATTTTCAATTTTTTGTGAGTGAACCATATAGAACAAGTAAATACATGCCAAAATTACATCATTTTTATCAAATTACATCAATTTGGGTCACAAATTACATCAAGAGGTGAAACTAGTCCAAACTGGCCGAATTCCTAAGCTGGAAGGTGAAAAGTAGGCTAATTTCCTCTATGCGTTGCGCGCCTTTGGACTTGCTTTTGGAGCACTTCCTGAAGTAAAAATAAAGTGCATGATATCTTTTTGGAAAGCCCTGGATGTCTGCTATCCAACCCAAGTCGAATTTTTCAATTTGGAGCTCATTTTCCCCTTCAAAAATTCATTCTCCCAAAAGTACTTCCTGCTGGTGCAAAAGGTGGCAGAAAGGTAATTTTCATGGTGTTTTTGGCCCTTTTGATCATCCAAAAATTGATGAAATGCTTCAGCCATTTCTGATCATGCATAACTTACCATGAAAAATCCAAAAATACAAATTTTTCCTCCATAAAGTGTCCCAATCATAAGCGCGCGTCGGGACGCGCTACGCGTTGGGCGGAAAAACCTGTTTTGAGACCAAAATTTTCAAAAATGACAAAAACTTCTCCAAATTTGCTGAAATTTGGAGAAAATATCCCCCATCATTCCTCATGCTCAGCCAATTAATCCTCGGCCAAAATCCGGAGCAGATCAGGCCTCTTTTTCCGTTTCAGTGCTCTGCTCAACCTTCTCTTCAGGATCTTCATTTTTTCTTTGCAAACATGCATGCGGGCCCAATAATGACCTTTCATATGACGGAGCATGTCTTTGTCTCTATTGGCCTTTGCCAACAACTTCTCCAGATGAATGTTAACATGCATGAGTTCGGTCTCTCGCTCAATTGGTGTCATGTCACCAGGTCTCTTCCGAGCCAATTGTCGATCTTCACAGATTCATTGCAGCTCTACAAGTGTGTGTTGATCCTCTAGCTGTTTGTTCTGCTGCTCCAAGTACTTTATCACCCACTGTGCTCTCTGAAAATTCTCTGTCAAAGTACCAATTTCAGCTTTCTTCTCCTGGATGACCTCCCTCAGTTTCGAGCTAGGAGAGCTCGCATCAACATCGATGAGTATAAAATCAGTGTCTCGGCCTCCTGAAGGGCCCTCATCATGCATTGGTCTCTTTCCTCTGTCCTGAACCTGTACCTGTGCTAATGTCGAAGGCAAAACCCCTTCCACCCTGGGTGGAGATAGTACTCGCGCTACTAATGAAGTCAACGAGACCTTTTCCACCTCAGGTGGAGATAGTACTCATCGTGTAGCTGCAAATAAGGCTTTGTGGCCTCGCTGATATGTCACATACACTGGAGCGCTGATATGCTCAGTCTCATGAATATCAAGTTGGTGTGAAGGCTCTCCCTCATCATGAACTACCTCAGGAGGCGGCTGTGGCATTGTAAAGAAGTCACGGGAGATGAAATCCTCCCAAGCAATGCCCTGCTGTGTTAACTGATGTACCACCATGACTTTGATCAGCGCATAATGATATATACTGTTATACTGTTGTGCTGGGGTCTTCTTCTGTACAAGAAATGACATTCGCTCTATGTTACGGTACATGGAGTATGGAATGCTCATCATACATACCCTCGTGAAATGCATCAACAAACGGATATGGTATGCATAGAGGCGCGAGAATCTGCCCTCGCAACTGAAATATCGAATGATCAGTCTCATCAATGGTGCATACTCATCTTTCAGAAATCGAAATGGAAATACCCTGCTCAGCTGCCTCATATATCCAGGTCTGATATATGGCTCATAATAGGATTTCTCTAGCTGTTGTCGTTTGTTCCATTCCTCTCCTATGTTTGGTATCCCGGTGGTCTGAGCAATGGTCTCTGGTGACAAAATGAAGTTTACTCCAACAAGATTCACACGGCCATCATGAAAATGTAGAAAAAATAGGCGAGCTAACTCATGATGATGCTGAGTTTGGGAAATCATATCACAGTATTGGAAACATGACTAATGCTGAAAACAATCCATTGCAAGCGGGCAAGCCTGCAATTGAACCAAAGAAGTAGGTTCCTCCCTAACATGCCTACCACTTTTGCCACTTTTGTGAGACCTCCTTAGCACATTAACCTCTGCTGTGGAATCACTTTCATACCCTTTCTCATAAACTAAATTCGTTTCTAACATGGCGCTGAAATCAAGATGTTTGAAAATTATATGCTGATATAGGTATGGTGAAAACAAGAATTCAGTGTATTCTCTAATCCCAAATGTGTCACATATGTATCAAGGTGCTATAGGAAAACCAAAATGATAAAGGTACTGTCAAGTGATTTTGAATGGGAAAAAAACCACTGCTTGACTGCATGGGGATTTGACAAGTGAATAGGAATGAGTGTAGTGATGGGGGGAATAATTATTAGGAACAAAAGTGAAAATGAAATGGCAACCTATATATGATTCAAAAGAAATCAAGGACAAAGAAATAGTCCTTGCAGTGTCTGACAATTAGGCTTTGTCAATGAAGGGATATGGGAATAAATACTAGGGTTTCGGAACTCAAAACATGGAAACAAAATGGTATTAGGGATATGGGATAGTGAATATGGGACTGTGCTATAACAAAAATAATAAGCAGTGAGACAATGATATGGTAATAACAGGGACAACAATGATGAAATAGGAGGGAGACCATGAGGCTGTGGTGTATAATAAGTAGTGACACCAATGACAGTAGATGGCAAGAGCATATATGTCAATAACATAAGATTTGAAACCCCAACAATATCACCAACACTTCTTTCAAAATCTTATGGAGCGATTTTGGATGTGGACATAGGGTTAACTTTTGCACCATTCAAACATTTGTTTTCTCCACCTTTAAACCACCACAGCATATCCAAAAATCATTGAGCAAGCGTGAATAACTTACTTGAAGGCGAATGAGGCAATTTGATACGAGTTTGGGTGAAGGAGGGTGATTATCTGGCC
This sequence comes from Pinus albicaulis, assembly GCA_034641835.2. Taxonomy (NCBI): domain Eukaryota; kingdom Viridiplantae; phylum Streptophyta; class Pinopsida; order Pinales; family Pinaceae; genus Pinus; species Pinus albicaulis. The sequence continues at coordinate 248,652 of JAXQQM020070122.1, forward strand.
TTAGGGCTCTATGCGCCGCGCGCATGCCCAATGCGCCGTGTGCCTTGGGTGCACCGCGCGTGTGTAAAATTGCACTGCCAAATGATGCCCAGTGCGCCACGCACACTCTATGTGCTACGCGCTCTTTGTATGCACTGCGCGCTGACTGTCAGCACAATTCCGGCCTCAAAAAAAAAAAAATCGTCCTTCAACCTTTCAATTCGATCTCTGCTTGGAATTTGAGGATATTTCTTGGTTCAAATGATTTATATAGCTTGGAAAAATATCTTACAAGAGTTGGATTTGATTTTTATTTTCTCCACAACCCACTTTATAATGTTTTTTATTTTGGCACTTTATCATTTCACTGAACTTCTGTCTTTTGGCTTGTTGCACTGATTTTCTGAGTTTTGTTGGGTATGTGTTATATTCTTTCCACGGTTAGCCCCACGCACTGTATGTTGCATCGGGCGTAGCTGGGGGGTCACGAGGGGCGAAGCAGTCCCCACCGTTGTGCGGACCGACTTGTTGAGTCCCAAATTTGCATCTTTTCCATACATTTTTCCATACCTTTTTCACTCACCTAAACCTCCCAAACTGTCAATATCATGTGCAAAAGAGCATCTAACATGGTTTTTAATTATATTTTTGTGTTTGCTATTTGATCTAGATTTTTTTCATTCAGCTGCGGAATCTTGCCACTTTCCGCAGCTGCTGCAACTTTCCGCAGCTATTTTGTGGAACTCTATGCTACATGTGTCTACAAGGGAAACGAGCCACATGGGCAGGCTAGGAATGACGTGGACATGGTTCGTGTCCTATTGGTTCAAGCAAACTCGTCCAAAGAAGCCGCGGTCAAAGGCGTCCACATGGAAGTCAACCATGGAGTTTCATGTCGGCCGGACTCTGTTTCGTGTCACATAAAGATCCATACGGCCGTTTCTAAGCCTGCGGAGGTTAAATTGACATCTGTACAGGGCTCTAGAATCGAATTCAAGAATCCACCTCCCATAGATTCACTTTCCAACACGGCCATGCTCCTATATCCGTGGACGTAGTGGTCTACGTGCTCTCTACCAGCATGAACTTTAGGAGACAGTTATAGTTTGTTGTTATATATAGTGCGTTTGCATACGCATATGAAGAGAGTTGATGTTAGTGAATGTAGTCACTGTTATCTTTTAGTCTGCTCTGTAGTGATTACGCTGCACTTGTGCCGTAACATTACCATTCTGTAATGAACTGCTTTTTAATATGAGAAGACTCTGTTTTTCAACTTAATTCGTATTTGAGGACCGTTACCAAGGCTGCGTAGAGGGCCCCTGCTCAGCTAAGGTTTTGTGTATTAGTGTATATTTCTCATTTCGTTTCTTTAGAAATCATTGTATCATAATCCATTCATATGTTCATACTTTGCAGTTGTTTCATTTCTGTTTATAAACTTCTATAATTTCCATTTCATTTCTGTCTTTCATGTTTTATGATTGTTAATCACTGATCAGTGTTTATGTTTCAGGTTTTAGGTAGACAGCCCGGGCATTTTCATAGCTTTTTGACTAATGACATGGAACTAACATTGTTCTGCTGCTAGTTTGCTTTTCATAGCTTTTGTTTAACTTCAGTATTGCTTTGTTCATTTCAGTTTTGCTTATCTGCTTCAGTAGTTAAATTTAGATATACTAATCTGCTCATAGCATCTTCAGTTGCCTCCGAAAGCCACAGCTGGACTGATGGCGAGGGATTGCATTATGAAATGTGTAGTTTAGTATTAGTTTCTTTTCTGCAAATTTAGATATATTAAGTTGCTCATAGCATCTTCAGTTGCCTCCGAAAGCCACAGCTGGACTGATGGTGAGGGATTGCATTATGAAATGTGTAGTTTAATATTAGTTTCTTTTCTGTAAATTTAGATATATTAAATCATGCATGACATCTTCGGTTGCCTCCGAAAGCCACAGCTAGACTGATGGTGAGGGATTGAATCATGAGTGTATGGTTTAGTATTAGTTTACTTTCTGCAAATTAAATATCAGTTACTCAAATTGTTTATGATTACTTCCAAAAATCATAGCTGGACTAATGATGAAGGGTCAGAAGATAAATTGATGTAATCTGATTTAGATTTATTTTGTTGCAATTTTGAATTTCCTTAAGCATAGTTTCTTTTGTGTTTAGTCGGCAGCAAGAATAGTTTGGTTCTCATGTTCACTAGTTTACTGTTTTGATTTATTAGATTAGCAGCACCTTTTCATTTCAGCAGTACATTTTCATTCTCTTTCAAGTCTTGTCATTGTAAATTTCAATTCGCTTTTTAAAAGTTTCAAGTTGGTAAATCATTATAGGGGATGTCACTTCCTTGAACAAACATAACCAAACTTGTTTTCATCTTAGAATTTCCATTTCACCTTAGAAAAA